>APFE030431857.1:40257-57563 GCA_000404065.3 Pinus taeda | reverse complement strand
GACTCTCACTCAAATGCATAAGATTGCTGTGAGAGAATGAGAGCACTTGGGTGAGTTAAATAGGGTTTGGGAGGGGGATATGGACCCCAAAGATCTATTAGCAATATTACATAACTGTTTGAACTCCAAAACAACCCTAAAACTAATTTAAAATCCCAAAAAAACCAGTTAGCAGTGTGCCTTTGCGTCCGAGTTCCGTCCCCATGCTACCCGGCCGTTTCATATCGGACTCGGTCCATTTCGACCGAGTCAGCAATGACTCGGCCTTTGCGTCCGAGTTCCGTCCCCATGCTACCCGGCCGTTTCATATCGGACTCGGTCCATTTCGACCGAGTCAGCAATGACTCGGCCGAGTCATTCAATGACTCGGCCGAGTCATTGCTGACTCGGCCATCCGAACCGGGTTTCTCACCGAGTTGATGCCCAGGCTAATGAAACGGACCAACTCGACCGAGTCAATGTTGACTCGGCCGTTTCTTAAAACACTGAGTCAAACTACAATCAACAGGATGCCCTAACCAAAAAATCAACGTTGGTCAAATCAACAGAGTTACTCCTCCAAATTAGCTCAGTCAAACCCAGTCAATTTGGCCTCCAAAATAGTCCAAATCAGCCCAAATCAGTCCTGAAGAAATTGGTCAAACTTGGTCATCGCAGTCAAACCTGCAGTCAACGATGGTCAACCTGCCCAAAAATTCTCAAAATCTATGCCAAAGGATGTGGATTGCCCAAACAGAAATTCTCCCAAGAAAAATGCAGTCAAACAAGGTCAAATGTTGCCCGGTCAACGCTGGTCAAACTTGCTGCAAGTTGATCAACGCAGGAAAACAGAAAACACAATCAACCTTTCGCATGTGTGGAGGAGAAGAAGGTTGCCTGAAATTCGTATCACCCAATCAGATGAGGAGAGAGAGAGATGTGTGTGATGATGAGTGACCAAATGAGGAAAATGACTGCTCTATATAATATATATACACAACGTTGAGGGTGAAGAGACACATTTGTTGGGGCTTCATGAGCCTACATTAGACTTTTGGCCAACCTTGACAATTTGTCCATAGAAGAAATAGATTCTTAATTCCATTTATATTTGTTAGAATGAGATGATCTTTAGATCAATCCTACACCTCTCGGAAAGAGGAATCCAATAAAAATATCATCTTCATCATTTGAGTTGTCCAAGGTGGAGTTTGGCCCTAGTTGCCATTTTTAACACTCCCTCTCAATTAGGAAGAACTCCAGCTGCCAAACCATCTGACAATCTGTACCATCTCTGTCATCCCTGCTCTTCTTTGTTGAACCATGAAGAAATAATGAAGAAGAAATGATCGAGAGTGTATCATACCACTCTCCACTGCCCCGAAGTCGGTCTCCATTGATCCAAGATCAATATCTATTAAATTTGGCAACTAGGGCCAAACTTCACCTTGGACAGCTCATATAAGGCAGCTGATATTATTATTGGATTCCTCTCTCTGAGAGGCGTAGGATTGATCTAAAGATCATCCCATTCTAACAAGTACAAATAGAATTATGAATTTATTTTGATTATGGACAAATTGTCAACGTCAGCCAGCGATCTAATTTGTACCCTCAAGCCCACAATGTTGCATATAAATACAAGGAGCCTCCTCCTCATTTTGACATCTCATCTCACACTCATTCTTCTCTCTCCTTTGTTGATTGGGTACGAATTTCAGAGGCAGCTCTCCACGTGCGAAGAAGGATTGTACTTTTTTGTTCCAACCGTTGACCGAAATTGCATGAGGTTGTTTTGACTAGCGTTGACCTGTTTTGACTGGAATTTTGTGTGGGTGATCTCTGTTTGAGTAGGTTGCATTTCTAGGCACAGGAATCGAGGTTGTTTGACCAGCGTTGATGGTAGAAGGGTTTGTTGCAGTGTTGACTTTCGTTGACCAGATTTGACTGGACTTTTTCGGACTATTTTTGCATTGATTTGGCTAGCTATTGGAGGTCAAGTTGACCAAGCTGTTTTGGGGGTCAAAATCTGCCTTGTTGACTAGCATTGACTTTCTAGTTAGGGATTTCTATCACTGTTGTTTGATTGATCAGATTTCACTTTGATTGGGAATGTGAAAATTGTATATTGTATTCTCTCTCTGTTGAACTTTTGAAGAATTGATCGAGAGTTTCCCCACATTGGGGTTTGTCCCTGGCTAGTTCCATATATTAGGTCCTCTTGTCTTGGCTTGTCTTCTACTGTCATTGTTTATGTTTTATCTGCATTTTACTATCATGTTGATGTGATTGCTAAACTAGATATTGATGTTGGGCTGATAAGAAAATTGAAGTAAAATTGCTCTTAAGCATAGAACATACCATTGTTATCTAAAAATTAACATGGTATCAGAGTGAGGTGAAGACAAAGCCCGAGCAAGAGTGAAAAGAGAAATCACTAAGAGGAGCAATCACTGATCAAAGACAAGATTCAATGGCCTCCACATCCTACTTCAAGTCTGATGATAAGCTTCATGATAAGTTTGTTTATCATGCATGGAAGATGTCTCTTGATTTGACTTTAGAAGAACAAGATGTTATGGATTATGTGCAGGGAAAGATTTTGGAACTTCCTTCAAATGCACCAGTTGCTGCTAATACAAAGTACAAGAAAGGTGTAGTCAAAGCCAAGAAGATCATGAGGTATTTTATTCATAAGCATTTCGTTGCTTACATCTTCGATTTGAACACATCAAAGGAAATATATGATAGGTTGGTTGGCATGTTCAAATCCAGCGATGCAAACTAAGTTCTTTTCCTCAAGAACAAGCTGAAGGATATAAAGAAAGGAAGAAATGAAGACATTCAATCCTACTTCATGAGGATTACTGAGATAAAAAATGATCTTCTTTCGATTGGAGAAGTTATTGCTGATAGGGAGCTTACTCTCATTGCCCTTGGGGGACTCCCTCGTGAATGGCACGTGTTCAACACCACTATTCTTAACAATGACGAGATTCCAAGTTTTGAATAATTGTTGACTAGATGTTCTCAAGAAGAAACAAGGATGATGGAACTAGATATGCCTTACAATAAGAATGATCCTACTGCATTCTTCGCTCATGCTAAAAAGAAGAACAATGCAGGTTCAAACAAGCAATGTCAAGGAAGGTCGGGTTTCAAAAATGGAAGGAAGGGAAGATGCTTCATTTGCAACAAATTTGGCCACTATGCTAGGGAGTGTCCTAATAGAGAGATATACCTCATGATGATGACAACCACAACAACAACAATTTCAAGGGCAACAACAATCAAAGGAATGGCAGATTCAACAACTGAGGAAAAAAGAATATTCCTACTCCTCATCAAGGAAATGGTCGCCCTCCCAAGAGATCTAGAAACACGAGGTATGATGAATCTAATGTTGTTGATAACAAGCAAAAGGAATTTTATCTTATAGCTGCCCTCTCTACTGCTTCTCCTCCGGACACTTTTGGAAATTGGTTGATTGATAGTGGTGCCTCAAGGCACTTCACTGGGTATAAGGAAGCTCTTTCAAATCTGATTGAAAAGGATACAAATTTGGAAATTATCCTTGGAGACAATGCCACATATCTCGTAAAGGGAGTTGGGAATGTTACTCTTCAGTTGAATCAAGGTAACACCATTCATCTACAAGAAGTACTATATGTACCCGATCTAAAGAAGAACCTGGTATCTATCTCGACGATGGAAGACAAAGGATTCAAGGTGGCATTCACCGATGGAAAGATACGTGTGTGGAATAAAAATTCCAAAAATGCATTTACACTTGGTTTTAGTGTTGATAGCCTATATCAAGTTGGAGGAAGTCCATGGGAGCTATATCTTGTGACACATCACTTCAATCTGAATTATGGCACCAGAGGTTTGTTCATCTACATTATAAGGCTCTACCCGATGTGAGGAAGATGGTGACAGGTATGCCCGCATTTAAAGTAGACCGTGAAGGTGCTTGTCAGGGGTGTGCCAAAGGAAAGCATACAAGGAGACCATTCCCCTCAAGTGATAGCAAGACTACCGACATATTGCAATTGGTTCATTCTGATTTATCTAGTATGATGCTCGTAAACTCATTGGGAGGATATTTATATTATGTTATTTTTATGGATGATTTCTCTCACAAGACTTGGATATATTTCTTGAAGAAGAAGGACAAAGTATTCTCATGGTTCCGTGTCGAAAATCAAACCAAGAAGATCAAAATATTGAGGACCGATAATGAAACTAAATATGAATCAAATGAGTTCAATAATTATTGTAGAGAAGTTGGCATTAAGAGGGAGACTACTACCGCATACACTCCTAAGCAAAATAGTGTTGCTAAAAGGAAGAATCGTTCTATCGTAGAAGCCACTCATGCCATGCTTCATGATCAAAGCCTTCTGAAGTTCTTATGGGCCGAAGCTGCAAACATCGCCGTGTATGTGCAAAATAGATGCCCTCATCAAGTGTTGGACTCCAAAACTCCCGAAGAAGTTTTCACTGGTAAGAAACTTGATGTTTCTCACTTTAGAATTTTTGGTAGCCCCGTATATCTTCATGTGCCGAAAGAAAAGAGAAGCAAATTGGGTGCTTCTGGGAAGAAAGGAACATTTGTGGGCTACAGTGAAACTTCTAAGGCATATAGAATCTATGTGCCTGGTCAAAGAGAAATGGAGATAAGTCATGATGTCACCTTCGAAGAGGATGTTGCCCTTGGGAAGATTAGTAACCTTCCACTTCCAAGGAAGGACAAAGAAGCAGATTCAGGAAAGCAGGGAGAACCGCAGTATGAGTCGATGCCCGATGTTGAAGGACCAATGGATCCCATTAATCCACCCCCTCATGAGCCCTCCTCCTCAAAAAGGAGATCCTCATGGCTTAGGGAAACTCTTGAAGATGCTAAGAGACATGTTGCACCTAGGGGGACATTTCGTGAAAGCAAAAAGCCAAATAGGTACCAAGGGTACTTAACTGCAATGAGCACCATTGTTCAATCTAAGCCTTGCACATTCGAAGAAGCTGCAAAGCACCAAGTTTAGAAGGATGCTATGAACGAAGAGTATGAGTCAAATATGAAGAATGATGTCTGGGATGTGGTCCCTAGACCCAAGGACAAATCCGTTGTCACCTCGAAATGGCTCTACAAGATCAAGCATGGAATTGATGGAAGTGCTGAAAAATTCAAGGCTAGATTTGTTGCTCGAGGCTTCTCTCAAAAGGAAGGTGTAGATTATGATGAGATATTTGCACCAGTTGCCCGCTGCACCACCATCTGTTTGATCATTGCCCTCGTTGCTTCGCAAGGATGGAATCTACACTAGATGGATGTTAAGACTGCCTTCTTGCATGGTTCACTTAAGGAGGAAGTCTATGTAGAACAACCTGAGGGGTTCGAAGTTCAAGATCATCAGACACATGTATGCAGGTTGACAAAAGCCCTCTATGGGTTGTAGCAAGCAACCCGAGCTTGGTATGAGAGGATTGATAACTATCTAATGAAACTGGGATTTACAAGAAGTGAAGTTGATCCAAACCTTTAATTTAAGGTTGAGAATGATAGACCTCTCATCTTGGTACTCTAGGTGGACGATCTCTTTCTGACAGATACAGACCCTCTTATTCAAAAATATAAGAGGGAGTAGGCTTCCGAATTCGAGATGAAGGACCTAGGATTGATGCATTACTTCCTAGGGTTGGAGGTCTGGCAAAAGCCAGGTGAGATTTTCCTTTCTCAAGGAAAATACATTATGAAGCTACTTGAAAGATTTGGGATGGTGGACTGCAAGTCTGTGACTACTCCGATGGAACTTAACTTCACCAAGTTATGCGGAAGTGCTGTTGGGCCCAATTTGGGAAATCCTTCTAAGTATTATCAACTCGTGGGGGGCCTGATGTTGTTGGTGAATTCTCATCCATACATATGTTTTGCAGTGAATACATTAAGTCAATTTCTGGTCGAGCCTCATCACATACATTGGATTGCTGCCAAGAATCTCCTGAGATATCTTCGAGGCACAATCACTTATGGACTGAGATACACTACCAGGAATGTGATGCTCCATGGTTACTCTAATGCAGACTGGGCTGGCAGTGTGGTGGATCGTAAAAGCACATCTAGATGTTGCTTCTCTCTAGGTTCTACTTTGAGATCATGGATGAGCAAGAAGCAGATGTCGGTTGCCTTGAGCACCGCTGAGGCTGAATACATTTTTGCTAGTATGGCCTCCTGTGAAGTTGTTTGGTTGAGGAAGCTCTTTAGTGAGTTGTTTGGACATGTGTGGGATACCACCATGATCTTTTGCAACAACCAAAGTGGGATTCGTCTTTCTGTGATTCTCGTGTTTCATGACCGCTCCAAGCATATTGATATCAGGTACCACTTTATCCGGGATATGGTACAACGGGGAGCAATAAGGCTCCATCACATTGGGATTGATGAATAGGTCGTAGGTATTCTTACGAAGCCCCTGGGGAAGGTCAAATTCTTAACCTTCCGTGAACGACTTGGAGTCGTGGAGAGACCCTCTTATGAGGGTCCCATTTGAGTTGGATATTGATCTCTAGGAGCTTCGGGGGGCTTGGGGTACTTCTTAGAGCGATGAGTGGCCATAGAGTGGCTGGTTCACTTTCCCCTAGTGGTGCGCTGTGTACAGGGTGAGTGGTTCACCTTCCCCTGTGATACTCCATGATGGTTGATATATGCATAGAATGAGTGGTTCACCTTCTCCCATGGCATATGAGCAAGATGAATGGTTCACCTTCTCCTATCGATACATCCTACCCATGCAATCTGGGACTCATGGGAAGTACCTCTCATCTGGCCAATGGGTAGGGAAATGAGGATAGGGACCAGTGTTGCGGGGGAGCCCCCCCCCTCAATCGCGCTCCCAATCTACACTCCAGGCAAGAACGACTCGGCAGTGGGTTGGGAGCGTGCTTCCGTAAAAAAAATTGCGCTCCCTGCCTATTTCTGGAGCGAAGCAGGGAGCGTCGCTCCCGTCACTCCGAGAGCGATTTTTATAACCCGGGAGCGGTCAGGGAGCAATCGCTCCCGACCGCTCCCAGGTTATAAAAATCGCTCCTAGAGCGACGAGAGCAAGCAACGGGAGCGGAGACGCATGAAAAAAAATAAAATTAAAAAACTAAAAAATTAAAATAAAAAAAAAATCGGCGAAAAAAAAATGTTTTGTGGAAATAAAGTGAGGGAGGGTTAAATAGACCCTCCCTCATTTCATTTCATCATTATAATGAGTGAGAGTGAGAGTGAGATTGAGAGAGGGTGAGAGTGAGGAGCAAGGAGAGAGCATGAGAGAGCAAGGAGCAAGAGAGTGAGAGAGCAAGAGAAAGCAAGGAGAAAGGAGAGATTGAAGAGCTTGCAAGGGGAGATTGGACGCCAAAGACGTAGGCTCTACAATATTGAATAGAGTGTCTCGCAATTTTTTTTAATGTTTATTCCTAAATAAATAAATAATTTTTTCTCTATTTCCCATTCCCATTCCCATTCCATTTTTTTAAATTTTGTAGATTCAAAACTTCAAATTTCAAACATCATGGTTATATTTCTTGGCATTTTCTTCTTCTTGGTTCCTTTTTTGGTTATTATGGCGCTGAAGAGTAGAAAAAGGAAGGTTGAAATTGAAAATGAAGAAGGGGATGAAGAAGGGAAACATAGTGGATTTGATGAAAACCCCAGTAAGGAGGAGCTGGAGGAGAGTGAACATGAGTCAGCTCAAAAATCTAAACAAGACCAAACCCCATTGTGGAAATATGTTAACAGGCTTGAAGCAGGAAAAGGGGGTGGAACCACTAAATTTCATTGCCTCCATTGCAACAATAATTACACAGGTTCATACACTCGTGCCAGAAAACACCTTTGTGGGAAAATGCCATGGGATGGAGATAAACAAATAGAAATCAAAACTTGTATAGGTGTGTTAGCAGCAGATAGAGCCAAATACATAAGGGAAGAGGAGGAAGCCCAATACAAATCTAAAAAATCAAAGGGTTTCTTTGAACCAAGCTCACAATCACATGCACAAAGAACTCCTTCAGCATCCTCCCAAGGCAATGGATATGGAGGCACAGGGTCACCAGGTTTAAGGCGTAGAAGCATATCATATTTTCTTGATGAAAGGTGTAGGAATGACGTGGATTCAAAAGTTTACAGGTTTCTCTATGCATGTGAGATACCATTCAATGTTCTTCACTCGCCTTATTGGCACGAAATGGTTTCTGCCATAAATGATGCCCCTAAAGGATACAAGAGCCCTGGGTATGACAAGGCAAGAACCGTTGGATTTGATCATGAAAAAGCAAAAAATATCACATTCTTTGAATAGAATGACAAGTTCTTAGACTGACCATGGGGTGTCCATTGTATCTGATGGATGGACAAATGTAAAAGGCAAGCCATTGATAAATGTTCTTGTTGTGTCTGTTAGTGGTGCCATCTTTCTTTCAGTATATGATTACTCAGACAAGTTCAAGACCGGCATCAACATTGCAGAACCATTACTTGAAACAATTGACCGTATCGGGCCATACAATGTCATCCAAGTCATCACTGATAATGCTCCTAATTGTAAGCAGCAGGAGCAATTATTGAGGATAAATACCCCAACATATTTTGGTCTGAGTGTTTGGTTCACACAATGAACCTTTTGATGCACGATATTGTTAAGAACAAAAATGAACAATACAAATGGATTGGTGATTTGTACAAGAAAGGCAAACAAATGATAAAATTTATTACAAATCATAGCAATACCCATGGCCTTTTCCGCAATCATCAAGATTGGAGTTGTTGAAGATTGCGAGGACTAGATTTGGTAGCTATTACCTCACCTTCAGGCACCTTTTGAAGGTAAGAGAGTCATTGGCTAGCATAGTATTAAGTCCACACTGGCAAGTATTAAAAGAAAGGGCTACAAATGCAGCTGACAGGCAAGGTTTTGAACAGGTGGAGGAGGCCGCTTTTGATGATATGTTTTGGGCACGTGTGAGGCAAGTATTGGATTTCACCAAGCCCATTTATCACATGATTCGGTTTGCAGATACAGATAAACCAGTGATTGGCGAGGTGTATGCGCAGATGGATACCATGTTGGGGCAAATAAAAAAATTTATTCATAACAATGATCCCAACTTGTATACACTGATTGACGATTGTGTGTGTATACGGTGGGATAAACTTAATGTTCCACTACATTGCTTGGCGTATATCCTTACGCCAAAATACTACTCTACATCTTGGTTGGGCCAACTTGCACCAAGGGGTGGGGTTAGGACCAAACCCCATATAGATGAAGAGGTATCTACAGGATATTTGCAAGCATTAGAAAAGTTGATACCTGACAGGGAGGAATGTGCTAGTGTGCGTCTTGAAATAGGCAGATACTTCAGTTGCAATGGTTTGTTTGGTACCTTTCATGCAATGGAAGATAGAGACAGATTTGATGCTCTCACATGGTGGGAATCATATGGCGGCCATGGACTTTTGCCAAAATTGGCAAAAAAAGTTCTCTCACAGTTTGTAAATACTTCTTTGCAGAGAGTGTTGGAGCACCTACAGGCTTATACATAATGTGAAAAGAAACAACTCATGCAACCTGGGCAAAAAGCTTGGTTTTTTGTGCACTACAACTTGAGGTTGTTGAGTCATTACTGTGATCGGGCTTATGAGGATCCAACATATAAAATTTGGGACAACCACCCAAAGGATGATAATTTGGAGGATGGCACTATACATTTTGAAGAACTGGAAGCGGAACTTATAAGAGAGGAAGATGAAGCAACAACCATGCCACCTCCAACATCCAGTAACAGTGCTCGAGTTCCGAGTCTTGTTCCTATGCTGTCGCCGCCTCCATCTACACCCTCACGTGGAGGGCATGTGCCTTCTGGTTCTGGCCGTAAGTCTGTGCGGGAGACTCCTAGAAGACCACCACGACCTGCTCATACATTAGACACTTCTTGTGGCAAGAGCCACATGTAGTAATAGATAATAGATTTACAGTGTACTTATCTTTTCTAGTTTCTATTAGTTTTCATCATTGTTGAGTCTTGACTCTTTCATATCATAATGATATTTTTTGTAAACAATATATGACTGTGACAATTTAAGTTTGAAGTTTGAAGTTGGCAATTATAACTTATTGGTAATGATTCTGAATTATGAATATGATGCTTCGTGAAAGTTGTTTCATTTCATTTCATAATTCATTTTATAACATTTCATTTCATGTTAGATATTATTTCTTGTAATGGTTGAAGTTTAAACTTTAAACTTAGCACTTGAAGTACAACTTTGGTGATCAATGATGATAAATGTTATATATTGAATTTTCAATTTTGATAGCTTGAAGTTGAAACTTTAAGATTGATGAATCATGATTCACGAGACTCAAAATGTTGTATGTTACTAACTTGTGGACGTGGTTGATGAAGATTATAACTTCTAGATGATTGATGTTATATGGTTGATGGTTCAATGATCAATCTATGTTTTTTTATGTTTTTTATATCTAATTCATCATTCTACATGTTTGTGTTGACATATATGTATCAAAATATATATATATATATATATAAAAATCGCTCTGGGATTCGCTCCCAAACTGGGAGCTTTTGAAAATGTCGCTCCCGCTCCCCGCTTTCGCTCCTGCTCTCAAGTAACACTGATAGGGACCATAGTACTACCGATGGATGCATCGTGTACTACTATACTCCCTATGCTAGGATGTTGATCTTGATCTAGGATCAATGGAAATTGACTGCGGGTCAGTTAAGAGTGGTATGACACACTCTCTATTATTGGAGACTGACTTCGGGTCAATGGAGAATGATATGATACATTTTCAATCATTTCTTCTTTCTTCATGGTTCAGCAAAGCAAAGTAGAGACATAGATGGTACAGATTGTCAGACCATTTGGCAGGTGAAGTTCTCCCTAGTTGAGAGGGAGTGCTAAATTTGGCAACTAGGGCCAAACTTCACCTTAGACAGCTCATATGAGGCAGTTGATATTTTTATTGGATTCCTCTCTCCAAGAGGTGTAGGATTGATCTAAAGATTATCATATTCTAACATGTACAAATGCAATTATGAACTTATTTTGATTATGGACAAATTGTCAAGGTCGACCAACCATCTAATTTGCACCCCAAGCCCACAACGTTACATACAAATACAAGGAGCCGCCTCCTCATTTTGACATCTCATCTCACACTCATTCTTCTCTCTCCTTCGTTGATTGGCTAAGAATTTTAGTGGCAGCTCTCCACACGTGCGAATGATTGTACTCTTCTATTCTAGCCATTGACCAAAATTGCAAGAGGTTGTTTTGACTTGTGTTGACCAACATTGACATGTTTTGACTACAAATTTGTTTGGGTGATCTTTGTTTGGGTAGGCCACATTTTTGGGCACAGAAATCGAGGTTATTTGACCACAGAAGGGTTTGTTGCAGTGTTGACTTTTGTTGACTAGATTTGAATGGACTTTTTTGGACTACTTTTGGATTGATTTGACTAGCTGTTGGAGGCAGAGTTGACCGAGTTTGACCGAGTTGTTTTGGAGGTCAAAATTTGTCCTATTGACCAAAGTTGACTTTCTGGTTAGGGCTTTCTACCACTGTTGTTTGACTGATCAGATTTCACTTTGATTGGGAAAGTGAAAATTGTATATTGTACTCTCTCTCTCTACTAAACTTTTGAAGAAATATAAGAAAAATTGATCAAGGGTTTCCCCACATTGGGGTTTGTCCCTGGTTAGTGCCATATCTTGTGTCCTCTTGTCTTGGCTTGTCTTCTACTGTTATTGTTTATGTTCTATCTGCATTTTACTATCATGTTGATGTGATTGCTAAACTGGATATTGATGTTGGGCTAATAAGAAAATTGAATTAAAATTGCTCCTAAACATAGAACATACCATTGTTATCTAAAAATTAACAATATCAAACATTTTAGCATAGGGAGTACGGTAGTACACGATGCGTCCATCGGTAGTACTATGGTCCATATCCTCATTACCCAACTCATTGGCCAGATGAGAGGTACTTCCCATGAGTCTTTGACTGCATGGGTAGGATGTATCAGTGGAAGAAGGTGAACCATTCATCCTACTCACATGCCACAGCATAAGGTGAACCACTCATCCTATGCATATATCAACCCTCATGGGGTATCACAGGGGAAGGTGAACCACTCACCCTATACACAGCGCACCACTAGGGGAAAGTGAACCACTAACCTTATGGTCACTCATCGCTCCAATAAGTACCCCAAGCCCCCTGAAGCTCCTACAGCTCAATATCCAACTTAAATGGGACCCTCATAAGAGGGTCTCTCCACGACTCCAAGTCGTTCACAGAAGGTTAAGAATTTGACCTTCCCTAGGGGCTTCGTAAGAATATCTGCAACATGTTCATCAATCCCAATGTCATGGAGCCTTATTGCTTCCCATTGTACCATATCCCGGATAAAGTGTTACCTGATATCAATATGCTTGGAGTGGTCATGAAACACGGGTTTCTCAGAAAGACGAATCCCACTTTGGTTGTCGCAGAAGATCACGGTGGTATCCCACACGTCCAAACAACTCACTAAAGACCTTCCTCAACCAAACAGCTTCACAGGAGGCCATACTAGCAACAATATATTCAGCCTCAGCGGTGCTTAAGGCAACCGATTTCTGCTTCCTGCTCATCCAGGATATCGAAGCAGAACCTAGAGAGAAGCAACATCCAGATGTGCTCTTATGATCCACCACACTCCCAGCCCAATCAGCATCACAATAACCATGGAGCCTCACATACCCGACAGTGTATTTCAGTCCATAGGTGATTATGCCCCGAAGATATCTCAAAAGATTCTTGGTAGCAATCCAATGTATGTGATGAGGCTCGACCATAAATTGACTCAAGTATTCACTGTAAAGCATATGTACGGACAAGAGTTCACCAAGAAAATCAAGGCCCCCACGAGTTGACGATACTCAGAAGGATTTCCCAAATCGGGCCCAGCAGCACTTCCGCATAACTTCTTGAAGTTGAGTTCCATTGGAGAAGTTACAGACTTACAATCCACCATCCCAAATCTTTCAAGTAGCTTCATAATGTATTTTCCTTGAGAAAGGAAAATCTCACCTAGCTTTTGCCAAACCTTCAACCCTAGGAAATAATGCATCAGTGCTAGGTCCTTCATCTTGAACTCGAAAGCCAACTCCCTCATGCATTGATGAATGAGAGGGTCTGCACCTGTCAGAAAGAGATCATCCACATAAAGTACCAGGATGAGAGGTCTATAATTTTCAACCTTAAAGTAAAGGTTCAGATCAACTTTACTTCTTGTAAATCCCAGCTTCATCAGATAGTTGTCGATCCTCTCATACCAAGCCCAAGGAGCTTGTTTCAAACCATAGAGAGCTTGCTTCAACCCATAGAGGGCTTTCTTCAACCTGCATACATGTGTCTTACAATCTTGAACTTCGAACCCCTTGGGTTGTTCAACATAGACTTCCTCCTTAAAGTGAGTCATGTAAGAAGGCGGTCTTGACATCCATTTGATGTAAATTCCATCCTTGCAAGTCAATGACGACTATAATCGAATGGATGGTGGTATATCGGGCAACTGGTGCAAATATCTCATCATAGTCCACACCTTCCTTTTGAGAGAAGTCTCGAGCAACAAACCTGGCATTGAACTTTTCAGCACTCCCATCAGCTCCATGCTTGATTTTGTAGAGCCATTTCGAGGTGACAACAGATTTGTCCTTGGGTCTAGAGACCACATCCCAGAGATCACTCTTCATAATCGACTCATATTCTTCGTTCATAGCATCCTTCCAAACTTGGTGCTTCACAACCTCTTCAAATGTGCAAGGCTTAGTTTGAACAATGGTGCTCATGGCAGCTAAGTACCCTTGGTAGCTATTCGGTTTCTTACTTTCACGAAATGTCCCCCTTGGTGTAGTATATCTCTTGGCATCTTCGAGAGTTTCCCTAAGTCATGAGGGTCTCCTTTTTTAGGAGGAGGGCTCATGAGGAGGTGGATCAATGGGATCCATTGGTCCTTCAACATCAGGCATCAGCTCGACCTGTGGTTCTCCCTGTTTTCCTGTATCTGCTTCTTTGTCCTTCCTTGGAATAGGAAGGTTCGTAATCTTCCCAAGGGCAGCATCTTCATCAAAGGTGACATCATGACTTATTTCCTGTTAAGTTATGGTATGTTCTATGCTTATAACATTTTACTTATTTTTCTTATTATATTCCACGGATTAGCAATCACATGTACATAAAGTAAAGTGTAGATAGAACATTAAAAGATCGACAAAAAACAAGCCAAGACAAGAGACACAAGATGTGGCGGCTATCCAGGGACAAACCCCACAATGTGTGGGGAAACCCTTTGATCAAATCTTCTTTTATCTTCAATAATTCAACAGAGAGAAATAGTACTATAAATCTGATTTTATTAGCAGTAGCAAACGCTAGATCAGCAGCATCAGCATTAACGGCTTCTCATCAACTTGGGCAGACGATATTTTCACAAACCGACCGTCGATCAGCTTGATTCCACCACCAAAAGTTGCGGCTTTCAGAGGAGGTTCAAATGAACCTACAGCGCAGTTCAGATGAGGAGATCTTCTAGTCCACGCAGGTCAAACTTTCACTTCTGCAGTTGCAGCTTCAATTTCATCAGCTTCCGGCTTCACATGTGTGAGGGAGACCTTTTTCTGCACAGTAGAGAAAAGACTCTTTTTTTGCACAGTAGAGAGAGAGAGAATGTGATGAGATGAGTGAGTCCAAATGAGGAAAAGTCCTCCTATATTTATACATAACGTTGGTGTTTGAATAGATGCGACTGTTGGGCTTCTGAGCCTACATGAGTTGTAGGTTGGCTTGATAATAATTCCATAATCAAAATAAATTCATATCTCCATGAATACTTATCAGAATCGGATGTGATCTTTATATCAATCTTACACCTCTCGACGAGAGGTATCTAATAAAAATATTATCAGCCATGAATAAGATGACCCACATGAAGTTTCACCCTAGTTGCCAATTTTAACACTCCCTCTCAACTAGGGAGAACTTCATCTGCAATCTGTCTATCGATCGTTGCTATTCATCCATCAAATGCACTGCCCTGTACAGCCTGACCCTTGCCCTGCTCTGCTCTATTCTGCCTGTTCTGCTTTGTCTTATTCTGCCTTGTATTGATCTATACGGCTTTGGTCTGTTATGCTCTGCTCTGCTTTTGTCCGAATTATGAAGAAGAAGGAATGATCGAGGATGTATCATACTGACTCAGAGTATGTACCACTGGTTGCAGACTAGTCTCAACCAACTCGAAGTTAGCGTCACAATGAGTACAACTCTGTTGGTCCCAGACCAGTATCATCCTCCACTGACTCAAAGTCAGTCTCAAAGTGCATACCACTGGTCCCAGACCAGTCTCAACCGACCCGAAGTTAGCTTCATAGTAGGTACTGCTCCTACCACTGGTTCTAGACCAGTGTCGCAGTCTCAGAGAGTGTACCACTGGTCCCAGACCAGTCTCAACCGACTCGAAGTCAGCGTCATAGTATGTACCACTCTCACTGCTCCCAGACCAGTACTACACTGACACGAATTCAGTCTCAGAGTATGTACCACTAGTCCCAGACCAGTCTCAACCGACTCGAAGTCAGTGTCATAGTATGGTACAACTCCTACACTGGTCCCAAACCAGTATCATTGATCCCAGATCAATGGAGGTCATCCTAGCGTAGGGAGTATGGTAGATACAACGACGCGTCCATCGGTACTACTATGGTCCCTAACTTCATTTCCCTGCTCATTGATCAGATGAGAGGTACTTCCCATGAGTCCCAGACTGCATGGGTAGGATGCCTCGACAGGAGAACTAGTCAATCCTGTTCTCACAGGAGAACACATCAATCCTGCTACACTCGCCATGGAGAACACATCAATCCAGGCCTCACGAGTCACAATATAAAACATCAATCCTGCTATAGTCGCCATGGAGAACACACCAATCCAGGCCTCACAGGAGAACTAATCATCCTACTACACAAGAGAGCGAATCATCCTGTTCCACAAGAGAGCGAATCATCTTGTCCCACAAGAGAGCGAATCATCTTGTTCCAATGCGTACCACCAGGGGAGGGTGAGTCACCCTATGGTCATATGTTGCTCCAGTAAGAACCGCAAGCCCTTAGAGCTCCCAGAGCTCAATGTATGCAACATGCAAGACCCTTGTACAAGGGTTTCTTGACGACTCCAAGTCGTTTGGGAAAATCACATATTAGATCTTTCCTCAGGGCTTTGACAAGGTCTATCGACCTATACATCATCTTAATGCAATGGAGCCTCCTTGTTCATCGACTTACCATATCCCAGGTGATGGAGCAATCGACGAATACGGGATTCCTCAATAATTGAATCCACCTCTGGTTGTTACAGAGAATCATAGTGATATGTGTTCAAACAGCTCACTGAAGAGCTTCCCCAACCAGGCAACTTCAAACGAGATCATACTCGTAGATATGTATCCGGTCTCAGCAGTGCTTATGGCAACCGACTTCTGCTTCCTGCTCATCCATTATATTGAAGTAGAATCCAAAGAGAAACAGCACTAAGAAGTGCTCCAGTGATCCTCCATACTACCTGCCTAATCAACATTTGAATAATCATGCAATTTCATATTTCTGGCAGTGTATCTCAATCCATGAGAGATTGTGTCTTGAAGACATCTCAAAAGATTCTTGGCACCAATCTAGTGAAGCTCAACTGAATATGAGCTCACAATGCTAACTGCAAAACATATGTTCGGACGGAGGCTCTCCAAGAACATCAACGCAAATGAGTTTTTGAAACTCGGAGGTATTTCCTAAATCTGGTCCGACATCACTACCATATAACTTCTAAAAGTTAAGATCCTCAAGGTAGTCACAGGCTTGCAATCCATCATACTAAATCTTTTCAAAATCTTCACCACATATTTTCCTTGAGATAGGAAAATTTCCCTTGGCTTCTGCCACACTTCAAGTCCTTGGTTCTTCATTTCAAATTCAAAAACCAACTCCCTCTTACATTTGTGAATGAGAGGGTATGCACCTGTTAGAAAGAGGACATCCGCGTACAACTACAGTATGAGAGGCTTGTCATCTTCAACCTTAAAGTAAAGGTCAGGATCAACTTCACTCCTAGTGAATCCTAGCTTCATCAAGTAGCTATCGGTCCTCTCATACCATGCTCAGGGTGCTTGCTTCAGCCCATAGAGAGCCTTCTTCAACCTGCATACATGAGATTTTCC
>APFE030431857.1:0-39607 GCA_000404065.3 Pinus taeda | reverse complement strand
TCTTCTTGGCTGTTGATGCCCATTGCCAAGAAGCGATCCATCCAAGATGAATCTTTGTTCTTGCAGGATGTTTGTTTTTGAAGCATCTGTGTGAAGGATGGCTAGTTTTATGACAGTGCTTACATGGATGAAGATCAAAACGGTGATCTTTCAGATGGCCAACTCGATCACAGTGTTGGCATTTCACAATCTGTTGTTGTTGTTGTTGCGGTGGAAGAGGAGTAGAATCTGGAACAGCTAGAGGTGAACTGTCATGAGCAGGTGAACTGTCATGAATAAATCCAGCACTCTGAAATTGAATGGGCTTTGAGTAGTCTGGAATATGAAAGGACAAGTCCTTCTCATATCCAAGACCAGTTCCATGCTTGTTGTGGACAAGTTGTTCCCAAGGTCTGATGATGGGCTTGGGAAGTGCAGACTGAGTTTCTGCATCTGCATGTACAACTGTTGCTTTATTTGGTATTAAATCTGAACCAACTGTAACATTATTGTCTCGCTGTTTATGGGAGTCTGTTTCAATCTTCTGAACAAAAACAGGTTCAGAATGATGACTCCATTGTTGTAGTTCTTCTTGCTATAGCTTTGTCTCAAGCTGTAAAAACTCAATATTCTCATGTGCATTTTGGAGACAAATTCTAATATTGGAAAGAGAGGTTTTGTTGATCTTAACCATCTCATCAACAGTGGAAAGTATTAAATTATTCAGTAGTTTCAATACATCATCTATTCTATCCATTTCAGACCAATATAATCAGAGAAGTGATGTTATCTTTAGCTACAAATTGGTCTATAAAATGATAAATAATTACAACTATTAGATGAGTACCAGGATGCCAATATCACCAAGTCACTGTAGCAGACAGCACAGTACCAATTTCAATGTAGCAAATGACTCGCTGCTATTATTCAAACTACTCACACTACTCACACTACTTCTCAAATTATTCAAACTACTCACACTATGAAAAAGAGAGTCAATCTTTGACTTTCTTTGCAAATGAAATTTGTCGACAGTCTAACATTCCGAAAACTTCACATTAAGCAAGACGGCAATTCTCAAAGCAACCCAATTTTTAGTAACAATGGAAAAATTCAAAACTTGATCTTACATTTAGCGATTCCACCAAACAAACATACAGCCATCCAAACTTTGTTTTAAAACATTTTTACGACTGTGTATCATACCAAGCTGGAATGGATTTAATTCCTCATGATGACCACTGTAGCTCATTATAAGATTATACTCGAATGATATGGTGTATATTGCCTCAAATTTTATGTTCGACGCTTCATTGAATCATCCAATCCCATATTAGGATGCCAATAATACTCATGGAGATTAAGCCTTCTTCAGAATTGACAGGAAATTGGGAATGCCACTTCTCCCTTTTATAAAAACACAAGATTGCACTGCTTGACATACGATGCAGTTTTTTTTTTTAGATGATTTCGTCCAACCATTCAAAATAATTACATTGCATCATCCAAAAACTTTCAACCCTTTGTAATTTCAGCGACGTAGAGCATGACATGTCAAGCTGGTTTCTCATATCCAGTGTCGAGTGCAACAAATCAACACTTTAATTGAATTAGACGGCACCCATGAAATAATCCAACAACCATTTCTCAATACCACAAGAATGCAACAACAAAGTTATATGTTCATAAATTCAGTTTCAATAAAATGAAATATGTGATTCAATTTCGTTTGGTAGCTCGATAGAAAGACGCCTGTGATCTGGTAGTTGAACAACTTCAGGTGCTAGTGCTTCTGCTCTTCTCAGAACCTATATTCTCGAATTTCTGCTGTGAGACTGCGACCTAAAGATTCCTAGCTTGCTTTTAAGGTTCGGCTGCTACCTTAAGATTCCCAACTTGTTTTTGAAGTTGGGTTACTGCTTCTGTGCAAGACGGCTCTCCTCACGGACCACCAAGACAAAATCTTTAATCAAAACCCAAAATTCATGAAGATTACTTGTAATTTATAAGATCACCGGAGACCGAGAGAAGGGAATTCTACGAAGAATCAACAGTCGCATGCGCCTCGGGAAAGGAGACTGACGCACTGCTTGCGCGAAACCTCTGGTCAAAATTATCATATATTCCTCCAACAAACGTGCGACTACTCCAAGTAGGATTATTTTCTGGGATCGAATGCACAAAGAAATACTAATCGATAGGCTGAAACGGCTTCAATTTTGTGTTGCAAAGTATGGGTGCAACATTTCAACATGGAAACTACTGTATTATTTTTTTTTAGCAGCGTTCCAACGTGGTTGTATATGAGCTATGCATGAATACCAGAAACTACATCATTAACCTTGACTGTCTAGCGGTATTACACAGGTGAATAATAGACAGAGAGGAGCGTTTTGTATGCAGAGAGCAGCGACAGGAGCAGCGTTCAGGCCAGTGGAAGCGTCAGAGCAGGAGAATAATGATGCGTTCAGGCCAGTGGAAGCGTCAGAGCATGAGGTATGTCAGAATTTTCTATTTGGGGAATTGTTCGCAGAGAATGCAGCTAAAATACGGCTGATAAAACATTCATGAAATGCAGAACTGACTTGCACAGAAAAGCCATAAAACAAATGGCTCAAATTAATTATGTAGGGCAGGAATACGCCTGCTCTGATACCATGTTAAACACACATGGGAGCAAAAACAATATGAAAGATGAAAACATGAGTACAATTTTTATTGACAAATGATATACATTTATAGTACATTATGTGACCATTGGGTTCCACATCCCAAGGTCTCTTGGACTCCTTTTGTCCATTCGGCTTCCACACTAACCCATTGAGGATTAGGTGTCCAACAGGTTGCTCCACGTAGACCTCTTCTTTGATCGAACCATGCAAGAACACGGTCTTGACATCCATCTGATGTAGGTTCCATCCTTGTGAAGCCGCAAGGGCTATGATCGAGCGGATGGTCGTATATCTGGCAATAGGTGCAAATATCACATCATAGTCTATACCTTCCTTCTAGGAGAAACCACAAGCAACAAAACGAGCTTTATACTTTTCCGTACTTCCATCTGCTGCATGCTTTATCTTGTAAAGCCATTTGGAAGTAACAACTGTCTTGTCTTGGGGTCTGGAAATTACTTCCCAGACATCATTCTTCATGATAGACTCATATTCTTCGGTCATAGCATCCTTCCATACTTGATGCTTGACGGCATCAGAGAATGATGAAGGCTCATTTTGTATGATCGTGCTCATGATGGTCACGTATCCCTGATGCCTATTAGGTTTCGTACTTTCACGAAAGGTTCCTCGGGGTGCAGCATGTCCTTCAGCATCATCAAGTAGCCCCCCTAAGCCATGAAGGCCTCTTCCTAGAAGAGGAAGGCTCATGTGGAGGAGGATCAATCGGATCCATGGGTTCTTCTATATCAGGCATTGATTCATCATCCTTTTCTTTCAGTTCCCTGGTATCGGCTTCTTGAGAGCTCCTCAAAATTGGAAGATTGTCCACCTTGCTGAGAGCCATATCTTCATCAAAGGTGACATCATGAATAATCATGACTTCCCTTTGACCGCCTACATAGATTCTATAGCCTTTAGTATTTTCACCATAGCCCATGAAAATTCCTTTCTTTCCAAATGCACCCAATTTATTTCTTTTCTCTTTTGGCACATGAAAATATACAGGGCTTCCAAAAAATGAGAAACATCAGGTTTCTTACCAATGAACATTTCTTCAGGAGTCTTGGAACCAATGCTTGATGAGGGCATCGATTTTGTACATATAAAGTGGTGTTTGTAGTTTCAGCCCATAGAAACTTCGGAAGTCTTTGATCATGTAGCATGGCCTGGATAGCTTCCACAATCGTACGGTTCTTCCTTTCCGCCACACCATTCTGCTCTGGAGTATGTGGTGTAGTAGTCTCCTTCTTAATGCCAATCTCAGGTATCCCTGAGTGAACCAACTGTAATATATCGGAGGTCTTGCTTTGGCTTGAGGGGAATGGTCCCCTTTTGAGCTTTCCTTTGGCACATCCTCGACATATACCTTCTTTCTCTACTCGAAATTCGGGCATCCCTGTCACCATTTGTCTTACACGGAGTAGAGCTTTATAATAAAGGGGGGCAAACCTCCGATGCCAAGGTTCGGACTAAAGAGATGTGTCATAAGACATGACACCTAGTGGACTTCCATCGACCTGATATAATGAATCAACATGAAACCCAAGAGTAAAGGCATCTTTAACATTATTTTTTCATATACGTACCTTGTCATCGCTGAAGGTTACCTTGTAGCCATTGTCTTCCATTGCCGAGATGGACACCAAGTACTTTTTGAGGTCAGGTGCATTTAATACATCCTGGAATTTCTTCTTGAATGGTTGTCCTCTTCCTTGATTTCCAGCATTCTTTTTACCTTTGATATTGAATTTGTCATTCCTTCAATTACCATGAGAGGGATTTTGATCATCGTCACGGTGAGAGTCCTTTCTATCAGGGCATTCCCTTGTATAGTGACCTGCATTATTGCAGATGTAACATCGTCCTTTTCTTCCTCCCTTAGGTCCAGCCTTTCCTTTTGATTTAGTCCCGGAATTATTTCTTTTCTTAGCATGAGAAGAAAAGGCAGCAGGAGGACCTTTAGGCATGGGCATTTCTTGCTCTTCTACCCTTGTTTCTTCTTGAATGCATCTAGCCATTAATTTCTTGAAACCAGGGATTACATAATTGTTCAGAAGAGTAGTCCTGAACACGTACCATTCGGATGGTAATCCTCCAAGAGTCGTGAGTGCCATTTCCCTATCGGTAATAGACTAATAGTCTCCCCAATAGATAGGAGATCATTCTTGATCTCGATGATTCTTAAGAAGTATGCTTGCATACTCTCATCTTTACCCTTCTTGATTTCCCTCGGCTTATTTCTAAGAAACAAAACTTGATTTGCATCATTAACTTTAAATAAACTCACCAGTATATCGTAGATTTCCTTGGAGGTGTCCAATTCAGAGATGTAGGCCACCAAGTGCTTGTCGATAGAGTCCCTAATGATCTTCGCTTTAACTTCTTCGTTCTTCCATTTGTTCCAGGCAGCAGCGGATGCATTTGATGGAGGCTCAACAATATCGCCTCTTACATGGTCCAGCACTCCTTGATCTTCTAGAGTTAGATCGATAGACATCTTCCATCCGTGATAGTCAGCTTTCTCACGGAGCTTGTCTTCGGCAGGACAGAGTGTTGAGGACCCCATAGTTCTTTTAGGATAGCCTTGCCAATCTTCTCTTCGGTGATTGCTCTTGCTCTTGCTCGGGCTTTGTCTTCACCTCAGCTCCGATACCATGTTAAGTTATGGTATGGTTCTATGCTTATAACATTTTACTTATTTTTCTTATTATATTTCACAGATTAGCAATCACCTGTACATAAAATAAAGCGCAAATAGAACATTAAACGATCGACAGAAAACAAGCCAAGACAAGAGACACAAGATGTGGCAGCTAGCCAAGACAAACCCCACAATGTGTGGGGAAACCCTTTGATCAAATCTTCTTTTATCTTCAATAATTCAGCAGAGAGAAATAGTACAATAAATCTGATTTATATCAGCAGTAGCAAACCCTAGATCAGCAGCATCAGCATTAGCGGCTTCATCATCAAACTAGGGCAAATGATATCTCACAAACCAACCATCGGATCGACGTGATTCCACCACCAAAAGTTGCGGCTTTCAGAAGAGGTTCAGATGAACCTACAACACAGTTCAGATGAGGAGATCTTCTAGTCCACGTAGGTCAAACTTCACTTTTGCAGTTGCAGCTTCAGTTTCAGCAGCTTTCAGCTTCACATGTGTGAGGGAGAGACCCTTTTCTGCGCAGTAGAGAAGAGACTCTTTTCTGCGCAATAGAGAGAGAGAGAGATGTGACGAGATGAGTGAGTCCAAATGAGGAAAAGTCCTCCTATATTTATACACAACGTTCGTGTTTGAATAGATGTGACTGTTGGGCTTTTGAGCTTACATGAGTAGTAGGTTGGCTTGATAATAATTCCATAGTCAAAATAAATTCATATCTCCATGAATACTTATCGAAATCGGATGATCTTTATATCAATCTTACACCTCTTGACGAAAGGAATCTAATAAAAATATTATCAGCCATGAATAAGATGACCCACATGAAGTTTTGCCCTAGTTGCCAATTTTAACATTTCCACTTCTCTTTGACCAGTCATATAGATTATATATGCCTTTGAAGTTTCATTGTAGCCCACAAATGTTCCTTTCTTCCCAGATGCATCCAATTTGCTTCTCTTTTCTTCCGACACATGAAAATACATGGGACTACCAAAAATTCTAAAGTGAGAAACATCAAGTTTCTTACTGGTGAAAACTTCTTTAGAAGTTTTGGAGTCCAATGCTTGAAGAGGGCATCTATTTTGAACATACACGACAGTGTTGGCAGCATCTCCCCATAGAACTTCGGAAGGCCTTGATCATGAAGCATGGCACAAGTGGCTTCTATAATAGAATGATTCTTCCTTTCAGCAACACCATTTTGCTCAGGAATATATTCAGTAGTAGTCTCCCTCTTAATGTCAGCTTCTCTACAATAGTCATTGAACTCGTTTGGTTCATATTCGGTTCCATTATCGGTCCTCAATATTTTGATCTTCTTCCCTGTTTGATTTTCAACCAAGGCTTTGAAATCACAGAACCATTGGAACATTTCGTCCTTCTTATTCAAGAAATAAATCCAAGTTTTGCGAGAGAAGTGATCCACAAAGATAGCATAATACAAATATCCTCCCAAAGATGTCACAAGCAACATACCAGATAGATTAGAATGAACCAATTGCAAAATGTCAATAGTCTTGCTATCACTTGAGGGGAATGGTCCCCTTTTATGTTTTCCTTTGGCACAACTCTGACAAACACCTTCAAGTTCTACTTTAAATTTGGGCATACCTGTCACCATCTTCCTTGCATCGGATAGAGCCTTATAATGAAGATGAGCAAACCTGCGGTGCCATAATTCGGATTGAAGAGATGTGTCGCATGACATAACTCCTAATGGACTCCCTCCAACTTGATATAGGCTATCAACCCTGAATCCAAGAGTAAATGCTTCTTTGAAATTTATTTTCCAAACACGCACCTTTCCATCAATGAATGCCACCTTGAATCCTTTGTCTTCCATCACCGAGATAGATACCAGTTTCTTCTTTAGATCGGGTACATATAGTACTTCTTGTAGATGAATGGTGTTACCTTGATTCAATTGAAGAGTAACATTCCCAACTCCCTTCACGGGATAGGTGGCATTGTCTCCAAGAATGATTTCCAAATTTGTATCCTTTTCTATCAAATTTGAAAGAGCTTCCTTATACCCAGTGAAGTGCTTTGAAGCACCACTATCAATCAACCAATTTCCCAAGGTATCCAGATGGGAGGCAGTAGAGACGGCAGATATAAGATAAAATTATTTTTGCTTGTTATCTACAACATTAGATTCATCATACCTAGAGTTTCCTGATCTTTTGGGCAATCAACTATTTCCATGTTAAGTAGCGGGAGCATTCCTTTTTCCTTTGTTGTTGAACCTGCCATTCCTTTGATTGTTGTTGCTCTGTAAATTGTTGTGGTAGTTGTTGTCATCATCCTGAGGTGTATCCCTTCTATTAGGACACTCCCTAGCATAGAAGTCAAACCTATTACAAATCAAGCATCTTCCCTTCCTTCCATCTTTGAATCCCAATCTTCCTTGACATTGCTTCTTTGAACCTGCATTGTTCTTTCTTTTAGCATGAGCGAAGAATATAGTAGGATCATTCCTATTTGAAGGCATGTCTCTCTCCATCATCCTTGTTTCTTCTTGAGTACATCTAGTCAACGATTCATCAAAACCTAGAATCCGGTCATTTTTTAGGATAGTAGTGACGAACACATCCCATTCATGAGGGAGACCTCCAAGGGAAATGAGTGTGAGCTCCCTGTTAGCGATAACTTCTCCAATTAATAGAAGATCATTTTTTTATTTCAGTGATCCTCATGAAGTAGGATTGGATATCTTCTCCTCTTCCCTTCTTTATGTACTTCAACTTGTTCTTGAGAAAGAGGAGTTGGTTTGCATTGCTAACTTTGAACATGCCAACCAACCTATCATACATCTCCTTAGATGTGTTCAAATCAGAGATGTATGCAACCAAATGCTTATTAATAGAATCCCTGATGATCTTCTTAGCTTTGACTTCACCTTTCTTGTACTTTGTGTTAGCGGAAGTCAATGCATTTGAAGGAGGTTCAATAATCTTTCCCTGCACATAGTCCATAACATCTTGCTCTTCCAAAGTCAAGTCAAGAGACATCTTCCATGCATGATAATCAGATTTATCATTGAGTTTGTCATCAAATTTGAAGTAAAATGTGGAGGCCATTGAATCTAGTCCTTGTCCAACAATTCTCAGTAATTTCTCTTCTCACTCTTGCCTTTGTCTTCACCTCAGCTCTGATTCCATGTTAATTTTTAGATAACAATGGTATGTTCTACGCTTTAGAGCAATTTACTTCAATTTTCTTATTAGCCCAATATCAATTTCCAGATTAGCAATCACATTAACATTGATAGTAAATGCAGATAGAACATAAACAATAACCAGAAGACAAGCGAAGACAAGAGGACACAATGTTTGGCAGATGCTAGGGAAAAACCCCAATGTGGGGAAAACCCTTTGATCAAATCTTCTTATTATTCTTCAAAAGTTCAGCAGAGAGAGAATACAATATACAAATTTTACTTGCCCAAACATAGTCAAATTTGTCCAGTCAAACTGCAGTCAACAGGATGCCCTAACCAAAAAGTCAACGCTGGTCAAATCAATAGAATTACTCCTCCAAATCAGGTCGGTCAAACCCTGTCAATTCGGCCTCCAAAATATTCCAAATCAGCCAAAAACAGTCCTAAAGAAATTGGTCAAACTTGGTCAACACAGTCAAACCTGTGGTCAATGCTAGTCAACCTGCCCAAAAATTCTCGAAATTTGTGCCAAAGAATGCGGCCTGCCCAAACAGAAATTCTCCCAAGAAAAACATAGTCAAACAAGGCCAAATGTTGCCTAGTCAACGTTGGTCAAACTTACTACAAGTTGGTCAACGCAGGAAAACAAAAAACGCAGTCAACCCTTCGCATGTGTGGAGGAGAAGAAGGCTGCCTGAAATTTGTACGACCCAATCATATGAGGAGAGAGAGATGTGTGTGTGATGATGAGTGACCAAATGAGGAAAATGATTCCTCTATATATACACAACGTTGAGGGTGAAGAGACATCTCTGTTGGGCTTCATGAGCCTACATTAGACTTCTGGCCAACCTTGACAATTTGTCCATAGAAGAAATAAATTCATAATTCCATTTATACTTATCAAAATGAGATGATCTTTAGATCAATCCTACACCTCTCAGAAAGAGGAATCCAATAAAAATATCATCTCCATCATATGAGTTGTTCAAGGTGGAGTTTGGCCCCAGTGGCCAATTTTAACAATTCTTCAACAATTCATTGAATTTTTTAAGGTGTTTTTGGTAACAAATTGAAGAAGGGTTTTAATCATTTGCTTAGGCAAAAATCACTATTGCATAGCCTTGATCTATTTCCAAAAGTTTTAGTAAGTCATAGTGTTTTGAAGGCAAATTTTTCTAGGTTATATCTAACTTGGACTTTAGTTTGCAGACTTGGAATGAAATTTTCTTGACAGCAGTAGGCTTTAAGGATTGATATTTTACTCTTGGTATAATATATCTAACCCTTTGTGACTCTTTGTGGCTCTTTTCTCCTTTGAATGAAAAGCATTAAACACAACTCCTTCCACCTGGTGCGAAGGGCCTCTTTTGACTTGAAAGTTCTGCAATCAAAAACGATTTTTCAAGGGGTTTGAAATTCTGAAATCTGAGGAAATAAATTATAATTTTGAGACCTTTCTTACCTAGCCAAAAGCATTTCTGGGCATATTCTCCTCACCTGCAAGCAGATTCATGAATCTCTAGTATTTGAACAAAGTTTCCTGAAGTCGACCCTTGAAGAATTAATTATAGCGAGTTCCATTTTTATCCTTTGCTTATTTCCACATCGACTTTGAAATTAAATTTTGGAGTGTTTTATATCTTAGGTAAAGTCGATTTTCATTTTTGGGGAGAAACTTTTCTTATTTTAATCATTATAAAGTTTTTCCATCATTAAAATTTGAGGGGAGGTTCTAATTTTTAAATTTTTTTTAATTTTTTGTAACCCCCTTAAAGGTTTCATAACCCCCTCATTTGTCTAAAGGGAGCTCTTCGTAATTTTAATAATATCTTATTTTTAGAGGGAGCTTGGGGCCCCACCCCCTGGTATCTCTATCTCCTCTCTCTTGGAGGAGCCTTTCTTTCTTTGCACTAACATTTTATTTTTATTTTATTAGAGTAGTTCACTAACCTTTTAGATTTAGTTTCATTATTAACCTATCTTGCATTACAATAAGCACTTCCTTTGAATTAATCTAAGTAGCTTAGATTTATATTGAAATATATTTATTTGGCTAATAGATCTAAGTTCATTTCTATTGAAGTTGCTTTTATCTTTCATTGCCTAATTTGCATTATTTCATTGGGAACTTTTTGTTTTGCTTCAATAATTGACATAATTTTGTATTTGTGCTAAAAAAATTTAATATATTTCATTGGAGCCTTGCAATTTAATTGTATCCCATTGAAACATTCACACTGACTTTCATTTGCAGCCTAGATCTAATCATTGCACACTAATATCTTTAGTCTTGGTTCCCTTGCTATCAATGATCTAAAGCGATTTTCTTACTTCTTGCAATCTCATCTGCCATTTTTTAGTTGTGTTTACATTATAATATCCTTAATTCTATTGTTTAAGTAAAGAAAATCTTTAATAAACACACCTATAAGGCATTGTGGGATTTTTTGCTATAACTCAAGACATTTGATGTTATTGTCATTTCTGTCATTGTTTCATTAAGTAATATTTAGAGTGCCTCATTGCATCATTATTGGAAGCTTATAATCTTATGCTCTAGTGACATTACATACTTTTGGTTATAAGTGATTTAACTCTATACATTAAAGCACCTTGTCCTAATTGATCTCATTGAAGCAATCTAATCTCATCATCATTTGCATTAACATTTTAATTTAGTTTTGCATTCCTAAAACTTACCTCTAAGCATAAGCTTGGTTGATAGAAAGCGAGGACCACCTTCTTCACCCAACTTGCGACGCTTGACCCTTTCATAATGGTTAAAACAAGCAACCTTGCAGTTCTCTTGCGGGCAATCCCTTGTAGGAACGGAGGCACTCGGGTCGTTAGAACACCAGGGAAGGTATCGTTGATGAGTCTTTAACCTCCTTTCTGTGGACTTATTTCTACAACCTTGTGTGAGACTTGCTTCAAAACAATGAGGAGAAGGTTTCACCTAGATTAGGCATTAATTAAAAATAGCCACGCTTTTGCACTTCATCTAGTTTAGATTTGCATCTCATCCTTCTGACTCTTCATCTCTTGTGGCATAACTATCAATGTGAGCATTATATTTTCCTCGCAATATTGTATCATTGTCCTTGTACTCATCTTTGATTTTCATTCTTATCTTGAACATTTTCTTGAAAGTACAAGTTATTTCTGTTGTGCAAGTTATTTTTATCTACTCATATTTGATATTGTGGCATCTTTTTATTGTACTAACTTGTCTCCCAACATTGTTATTTTTTGTGACTTTAAGTATCTATTTCCTTGCAAGTACTTTCATTTACATTAAGCATTGTTGAAGGCATTGGTCTATCACATTTATATCTTGTATCAACGTTATTGATCTTAATTGTATTTGTCTTAATATACATTGCTCATAAATTCTTACACTTGCACTAATTAACAATCAAGTTACACTAATAATAATTGTCTTGCCCTTAAATCCCTTAGACTTGTTGTTTCAACAAGTTCCATCCTCTAGTTTTCATCTTATAGGGACTACCCCCCTTGACTTAGCTAGGAGAGATTTTAAATGGAGTGAGTAGGGATCAAAGTGACAACCCCTACTATGAGGGTTGTGCCTTAGGTGTACACTTCAAGCAACAACAGACTCCATTGACCAATTGAGAAGCACGGATCATGATTGATTAACATCATATTCCACACTTTGTTCTTGTATTTTCATGGTATTTATTGAGTATCTAAGGATTCATGCCTCATTGAATTGTATTAGGAAATCTCCCTTGAGTTGGAATAGAACCAAAGAAAAGTGAGAGTAGTAGTTGTTGTCGCGACTGTAGAATTTCCACGAAATTTTGATCTGCTGTTATGAACAATTTGAAAATAAATTTTCTTTTCACACAAACACAGAATTTATCTACCAAATAGCAATGGAATAGAACATAAATAATTTCACAAAATTCACACAAAAACAACACATTTTTTCTAGGGAACCCAACAGTGAAAACCCTCGCTTGCTTGAGAATTTTATTGAAGAAAAATAAGCTACAGATATCCTACAAATAACTCTGCTTCAATAGAGAATACAACTGATCTCTCAGCCTTGAACTAGGCTTGAAACAACTCTGCAAGAATATTGATTTGCTTCCCAAGGGAAATTCTCCTCCAATAATTCGCACAAGATAAATCCTCTTGCTTGTTCCTCTCACATGCTCTCTTGCTCACAAACTTTTGCTCAAGAATAAGGAACAATTGTGTGCCTTCGATCTCCTTATAAGCTTTTCAATTAGGCTATTGTTAGTGAGTTTTCTAAATTAAGAGTTGAAATGGAGCTTTTCTAGTTAACAAAAGTCAAAACACTTATTTAACCGGATCCTCCTAAATTTTAGGAGGCTAACTCCACTTGTTCACTTAGTTCCAAATTTAACTCACACTAGAAAACAATTAGCTTAGTCTTCCACAAACTTGCACTAGTCAAATTGCTTCTTGAACTTGTCCTCATCACTAGAACTCGTACATGACTAAGAGGATCTCCAAATTAATTCCTTGAATCAAGGCACAGATCAAGGAATCCATTCCTTCGCTACTTTTCAACACTCCCTCTTAGCGAGGAAGGGATTTTGTACAACTCCCAACTTATCTCCGTGATGAACAAAATTGCCTCTTGCCAATGCCTTGGTCAAGATGTATGTTGTTTGCTCCCTTGTTGGAATGTACGGTAACTTGACTATCCCCTTTTGCACACAATCTCTAAGATGGTGATACAAGTTCTCGATATGCCTTGAGCGATCATGAAACACTGGGTTCTTAGAGAGCTTAATGCAACTCTGATTATCACAATGTATCATGGTAGGCTCCATTCCCTGCCTGAAAAGTCCCACAAGTAATTTCCTCATCCAAATAGCCTCGCAAGTTACTTGACTAGCAACCATGTACTCTGCCTTTGCTGAATTGAGTGCAACTGATCTATGCTTCCTGCTTTACCAAGAAACTATAGTTGACCCATTGCTAAAGATGCCACTTGAAGTACTCTTCCTATATGTGGAGCTCCCTACCCAATCTACATCAGTGAAGCCCTCAAGCCTCATTCCATCAACTTTTCTGTACCAAAATCCATAATTTGTTGTGCCTCTAAGATATCTCAACACATACTTTGCAGCAACCCAATGCACTCAAGTCAGTTCAACCATGAACTAACTTAGTTGGTTGACTACAAAACAAATATCAGGTCATGTATAGACCAAGTACATAGACGACCCAATGAGTTGTTTGTATATTGTAGGATCCACTCGCTTGATTGTAGTAGAATCCACCTTCCTCCAGTTTGTGACTAGAGGTGTGGCCATGGGCCTGCAATCCTGCATATGAAATCTTTGGAGAATCTTTGTTGTGTACTTGCCATGTCCCACGAAGATCTCACCATCACCCTGCCAAACCTCGAAGCCAAGGAAATAGTGCATCAACCCCATATCCTTGAACTCAAACTCCCTTATAAGGTCAGTCCTCCTTGCAATCCTGGATCAAGCTCTCATCTCTAGTAAGTATAATGTCATCGAAATAGAGAACTAGAAAGAGTGGAAGCCCTCCACCCATGATGTAGTACAAGGTTGGCATCTACCTCACTCTTAGTGAAGCCCAATCCTTTAAGGTAGCTATCAATCTGAGCGTACCATACTCTTGGAGCCTGCTTAAGCCCATAAAGAGCTCTCTTCAACCTGCACACGTGTGTCTCTGCTGAACTGCTCGAACCCCTCTAGCTGCTTTATATAGATCTCCTCCTCAACAGCTCCATTAAGAAAGGTTGTCTTCATGTCCATCTAGTGGATCCTCACCCGATTTATGTTGCAAGTGCCATAATAGTCCTGATGAATGAGTATTATGCTACTAGGGCAAAATTCTCATCATAGTTTATGCCCTCAATCTATGAGAAGCCCTTGGCCACAAATCTAGCCTTGAACTTCTCCACACTCCTATCTGCACCATGCTTCAACTTGTACACCCACTTGGATCCAACTACTGATTTCCCCTCAGGTCATGAAACAACCTCCCAAACATCATTCTTCATGATAGAGGAATACTCCTCCACCATGGCATCATGCCAAACCTGCTGAGAAGTTCTCTCCTTATAAGAAGGTTGAGTGTCCACCATCTCTGTCATCAGTGCCATATAACCTGTGTACCTTTGTGGTTGTTTACTCTGCCTAAACATGGTGCTAGGAGCCTCGACCTGCTCCCGAGCTTCTTGGATCAATCTCTCGGCCCAATTGGCCTTCTTCTTCCCTGTGGTGGGTGGCTCTGGTTGATCTGTCTACTCTCAGCCTGGCTTGTCCTCATCCTACTACAAATCCTGCTGCACTACCCTCTTGCCACTAAACTGTGGTTGTGGCTAAATCTGAGGTGTTGGTTGTAAATCCTGTTTGGGAGCAAGTAGCTCCTCCTCAGGTACTGCAATCTACTCATGCTCTAAGCAAACTCTCATAGCCTGATCCTCCTGGAATCTCACATCTCGTCTGAGAACTGTCTTCTTAAGTCTTGAAAGATACACCAGGTATGCTTGAGATGTCTCACTATACCCCACAAAGATACCCTTCTCTGTTGTGGCATCCAACTTCTTCATGTTATCTTTGGACACATGACAATAGACCTTTGTGCCAAATATTTGGAAGTGTGAAACATCAGGCTTCTTGCCTGTGAAAGCCTCCTCTAGTGTGACTCATCCAAGCACTCCGTGTGGACTCCTGTTCTACAGAAATATTGCAGTGTTGCATGCTTCTGCCCACAAGAACCTAGGCAGATCTTGATCATGCAACATAGCTTTAGCTGCTCCAACAATACTCTTGTTCTTCCTCTCAGCCACCCCATTCTGCAGAGTGTTATGAGGTGCTATCAATTCTCTCCTAATACCTTCTTTTGCACAAAACTCCTTGAAGGCATTGGAGATATATTCTCCACCATTGTCATTTCTCATGCCTTGATTTTCTTCTTAGTCTGCTTCTCTACCAAGGCCTTAAACTCCATAAATCTATCTAAGACCTCATCTTTCTTTTTCATAAAATAAATCCAAGTTTTCTGAGAGAAATCATCAATGAAAGTAACAAAATACCTGTGTCTCATCAGTGATGGAGAAGAGAAGGGCCCACACACATCTGAATGCACCAATTCCTTTGGCTCTGCTATCCTGACCATGGAAAGAAGACTTGCATACTTGCTAAGCGTGCACCCTTTGTACACTCCACTCTTGTCAAGGCCTCTTGCTGGTAATCCTATGGCAATCTGCTGAAGAATCTTTAGTGCCCCATGATGCAAGTGTCCCATGCACTTGTGCCAAATTTCACCTACATCTACACATCCTGCCTTGCTGCTCAAGGCTGCACCAATCTCTACATGCAACTTGTAAAGGTTTTTCACCCTCACACATATCTGCTACTTACATCCAAAAGCCAAGTGTTGGAGGTAAGACTTACCTCTACTGAAGATGACATCATAGCCTTTATCCTCAAGGATAGCCACTAAAACCAAGTTCTTCTTCAACCCTAGAACATAAAGAACATCTTTGAGATGAAGAGTATTACCTGAGTCCCTCTCAAAGCTGACAATACCAACTCCCTTGGTAGCATACTTGCCATTATCTCCAAGCTCAATATTCACCTGCATATCCTTCTCATTCAGCTGGCTGAAAAACTCTCAATTTCCAGTCATATGGAAAGAGGCTCCTAAATCAATATACCACGTACTACTCCCTACTGAGCTTGCCATGCAAGCTATCAATGAGAAGTCTTTCTCAAACTAAGAGGCAAACTCATCTACCTCAGCTAATGCAGCTACGTGTTCCTTATTCGACCCCTTCTTCTTCTGGTTAGGACACTTGGAAGCATAGTGTCCAAAAGTATGGCAATGGAAGCATTTGATCTTATTCAGATTTGTCTTCTTCTTGTCACCCTTTTGATTGTTTTCGCTCTTCCCTTTGCCTTTCTTGCCTTTGACTTTACCTACAAGAGCAAGATTCTCCTCCTCCTTATCAACCTTGGAACCCTTGCCATTCCTGCTAGAAGTCTCAACTAGCCTGAGCCTTAGCTCCTCTTGGATGAAGTCACTCCATAGACATTCCCAATCCAGCAACTTATCTCGTCCACTGATACTTTGAACAAAAGTATGCCAATCTTTGGTAAACTCATTCAGAGCCACACACACTAGCTCTGTGTCTATGGGCTTCTCTCCAACAGTTGCTATCTCATTATGGACTTCTTTAACTCTGGTGAGAATCGAGATAGGCAGTGACACTCTCACCCTTGTGCATATTGATTGTCCTCAGCTTTTCTTGGAGGACCATCTTCCGTTTCTCTGAAGAGTTCTGGTAGAGCTTGACTAAGGCATCCCATATGTCCTTAGTTGTATCTTTACCTCCAACATGAGGAACTATATGATCCCGAAGTCCATCCAAGATCATTCTCTTGGCCTTAGTCATCTGTGTTTGGAAGAGCCTCAATTCGTCTAGATTTGAAGGTTCTGCAACACCTTTCTCAGCAAATGTTCTCAGCCTAAACTTGTCCAACAAAAACAATATGCAGACCTTCCAAACACCAAAATTTGAAGAGCCATCCAATCAATCCTGCTCTCTTGATCGTAAACCTGTGTGAGATATCATCTTGCAAACTTGAAGACTGTGCGCTGATAGATTTCTGTTCAAAGCTCTGATACCATGTAGAATTTCCATGAAATTCTGATTTGCTGTTATGAACAATCTGAAAATAATTTTTCTTTTCACACAGACAGAATTTTTCCATCAAATAGCAGCAGAATAGAACAGAAACAATTTCACAAAAGCAACACAATTTTCTAGGGAACTTAACAAGGAAAACCCTCACTTGCTTGAGAATTTTATTTAAGAAAAATAAACTACAGGTCTCTTACAAATAACCCTGCTTCAATAGAGAATACAACTGATCTCTCAACCTTGAACTAGGCTTGAAACAACTCTGCAAGAATATTGATCTGCTTCCCAAGGGAAATTCTCCTCCAACAATTCGCACAAGATAAATCCTCTTGCTTGTTCCTCTCACAAGCTCTCTTGCTCACAAACTCATGCTCAAAAATAATGATCAATCGTGTGTCTTCGATATCCTTATGAGCTTTTCGATTAAGCTATCCGCTATTGTTAGAAAGTTTTCTAAATTAAGAGTTGAACTGGAGCTTTTCTAGTTAACAAAAGTCAACACACTTAGTTATCTAGATCCTCCTAAAATTTAGGAGGCTAACTCCACTTGTTCACTCAGTTCCCAATTTAACTCATGCTAGAAGACAATTAACTTAGTCTTCCACAAAGTTGCACTAGTCAAACTGCTTCTTGAACTCGTCCTCATCACTGGAACCCATACATGACTAAGAAGATCTCCAAATCGATTCCTTGAATCAAGGCACAGATCAAGGAATCCATTCCTTCGCCACTTTTCAACAGTGACAGTGGGAAGCACTCCTGCATGCCCTCAAGGTTGTGTCATCTGTATCAGGTACTCGACAAGTTAAGGTGCAGTTTTGGGAGGTAACAAATGGTGCCATTGCAAGGGGAAAGCTCATTTCCCTGGATAATATACAACACTTTGATGAACATAACCTTAGTGGTCTGAAGACATTAGAATGCCTCACCTGGTGACTCTACATACAATACAAACCCTGTTGTTCTATTTAGGAAGAAATCCATTGTATATTACAAGTGCATGACAGGAAGAAAATGGTCAATAAGTGGACTTAAATGATGTCAAATCTTTGGCAACATGCTAAATCCTTGTGGAATAATTTCCTTCGCATCAGAAAAGGAAAAGATGAACGTTATTGGAAATACCATCTCAGGTTCATTAATGCACCATTGTGCATGCAGCCAACATTCATGCCAAAGGAAGACTTTGCTTGGAAGATTTACCTCAATGCTTTTGATTAACAATTTAATTTTTTCTTAGTGAAGGTATGCCCTGAAGATATAGAGACTGCTTACTATGTTTACCAAGAAATAGAAATATTCATCATTTCTGTCAGGAATGAGATTAAAAGGGAACTATCAAGATAGGAAAATAACAGCTGTCCTTATTATGTGACTATTTTATTGCTGCCACATCAAAGAAATCAATTTGATGCAGAGGCTGTGAACCTCATCATCTAGAAGAGACATGCTATTTATTTCAGAATACAACCACCACCTTTAATGATAATGAATATGTTAAAAGTTGCCACGTAACCCATACCCCTCTCCTTACTCCAGATGAGTCATCTTCTGAGGATAATATGTTTTATGAATGATCATTGTATTGAAAATTCCAGCAGCACTGATTCTATTTAAGAGAGAGATATGGATGAAGAAGGCAGGGAAGATCTATTAGGCTCCATGGCAGATCTGAATACTGATCAAAATATTGTAGATGATGCTCGTATTGATGTAGTGTGCCCTTCACCTGGTTCTTGCTGCACATCATATGAATCTCTAAAGACTATAACTGTGAAGAATGGCAACAAGAAGTAAGGCCACTTTGGATGATAAAGTGGCATTGCATCTTGATGCACCCAGCAGCAGGAATAAGACCCTCGAGGCCTTGAAGCATGATGAATTTATTGCAGCAGACTCAGTGGGGAATGTTTCCTCAGTTTGCAAAGATCATGGCAATGATGATATGGGTTTTAAATACTATGATGATGAGCCCATCTATGATACTGACAGTGAAACCTTGAAGGCAAAGAAAGTAAGTTTGTAGCATTCATTCCTTGATGATGTTATCAAGTTACATGTGGCCCATGAATGAAATAGTCCAGCCCTTGGTGACTTCAGTTGTGTGCAGTAAGGAGATTTTAATCTTGATGTCCATGAAGATTCCCTTTTGCAAAGAAGATGTGCTCATGAATTTCAGTTACAACCAGCAAATGCTTGATGACTACAACTATGATTGTCCTACCAAATGTGTCATGCATACAGGGAGGTATGATCCAATTCATGATTGAATAGCGTTATTTATCAGAAGAGGTGTAGGCTCACACAGACACTAACTCAAGGTATGGCTATTGAGAGGTATGGTGTTTAAGGAATTATCCAGGCCCTTTGGAAGAAGAATCAATGAAAGACCTGCCCACTACCAGATACAACTGAGTATCTCTTTGTTTGGGTTTATCATCAAACACAAGGGAAGAGTGCTGTCATAGACAAGATGCACCTCTGGGTGTTTGATTACACCTAATCTGTCACATTCTTGCTTAGTTAGGGTAGTTTTGTAGCAATATCTAAATGAGTTGACCATCGAATAATACTATAATATTTCAGAATTTCGTCTTACTTTATGATTATGGTGCTATAATAAGTGCTAACTGCTAATGCATTGCATTAACAAATTTTAATTTCGACAGAAATTTTGGATGACATTGGGCTGCTCCTTGATCCAATGTTCTTTATTTATGAAGACACAAAAAATGTACTAGTGACAAAGCTCAGTGGGAAAAAAGAGTCCATGTTCTTCTCTCACACATAGGTTCAGGAAGGATGAGGGACTGCGACAATATGTGGTGAAAGTTTGCTGCCAGAAGTAATAATGACTCCCCAAATCTATGAAAACAGTCATGGCCCCAGCTAACTGAAGATTTGCTGCATAAGAATATTTTTGAAATTAGTACAGACTTTTGTTTGAAGATCATGAAGTTCTTATCACCCCACAGGGAAGATAGCTGTCCCCGGAAGGAGCCACTGTTACAACATAAAATGACATGGCCAAATTTTGGTCTTGTTGCTCACACATGATGTCAATATTGAAAGCATTGATTCTAAAGATATGATCACCAAGCAAGAAACACTGTGTTCTTCTCAGAAAATGAATTAGGGATGAGTGTTTTGAAAATCACGGTATGAGGTATGTAGATGGGAAGAACAATGAGTCTTTAATATTGTCCATTCCCTCAACATGTCCAACTCCATTTTGTATGCCATGTGTGCAGGTGAAGGCCTATTCCAGTGGAGACATGCCTACATGATTCCTTTCACTGGCAGTCCTAAGATGACGGAATAATTTCATTTTGAATTTCGAATGGTGCAACAGCTGTGGATCAAACACGCACATGATTTACCTTTATGATTTGTTGATTTGGGGTAGCATCGGATGTGCTCTAGCCACGAAATTTGGTGGAGAGGCTGGGGCACATGAGATCTCCAATACCGAGAAAGGGTTTGGGCAGATTCTAAACAAGTCAGGAGATATTAAAATAATTAATATTTTTAATGGAGTCCCTAAGTCTAAACTTATGGAAAATAAAATATTAATGTGTATTAATATGAAACTTTGTTAGAATGGTCCAAAAGACATGGATCAAAACAGATCTAATCTTAGCCGTTTATTAGGGATTTAATCTCGACCGTTGATATGTCAATAGGAAAAGTATAAGAGGAGGCTTGAGGGTCACTTGGAGAACACACCAGAGTGATCAATCATTCTATTCACTAAAGCGGGGTTTGCTAAGAGAGATAGAATTAGTGATTAGAGTTGTAGCTGAGGGGCATTGAGTACAGAGAGACGGAGAGGCAGAGATAGTGCCAGGAGAGCAGTGCAGGAGCCAGAGAGAGTGACACAGTAGCAGCCAGGGCTCACGCAAGGCCACACAGAGGCAATCGGGAGCTGCCCAGTGCTTCAAGGAGGCCAGGTTGCTGACACAGAGGCCCAGAAGGCTGACACAGGGCCTCCTGAAGCTGACGCAGACCCATTTAGGGTGACGCAAGTCTAGTGCTAGGCAAAGAGGGGTTGACGCAGTGCAGAAAGGCAGACGCTGGGGTTTCTGGGGCAGATTGGAGCTAAGGAGTTGCTGGAAGGTTTATCCAAGGTTTCAACCGTGACATTTGTCTCAAACTAAAAGGTATTACTGCCAAGGAAATTCTTTGTTGGGTAAGCCAAATTTGGCACCCAGATTGTACTCTGATATTGCTTAAATAAGAAAACCCTCAGATAGCTGCACCAGTTTTCCCACATTGGGTTTTTTCGGGGACATTGGTCCAAAAATAACGATGTCATTTGGTGTGATTGTTTCTGTTTCCTTCAGTTTTTGATCTATAATATGTTGAGCATGCACTAGTGTTTATTTTTAGTATTTACATTGTAAATAACTTGTTAAGTAATAGAACAAGTAGGTAGGAATAAATCAGATAAAGTGCCTGGAGGGTTTCTAATTGGTAGACTTAGAAATTTCAACATGGTATCAGAGCGTGGTTGCAGATCACAGGAAAACTAAGGACATCAACCAAGTGGACCAATAGCAGTAGGAAACAGCTGTCTCGAGTGACACACGCTATTTCTAGCAGTGCAGAAACAAGGGAAAGGTGACGTAATGCCTGCGTCATCAAGAGTGAGTCGGGAAGAGGCAACGCAGAGGCTAAGGGAGGAAAAGGGAGCCTCATGCAAAGCCACGCAGAAGCTAGGAGGGCTGACACAGTTGGCTGAGGAGGCCGGGTTGCTGGTGTCGGGATTGTGCAGAGCCTAGGATCTCTCACCTTCAGGTTGTTGGGGTTTAGAAGGCTCTGGGAACATTGCAGAGTGGAGTTGGTGAGGTACTGTAGTCAGAATAGTACCTGACAGGGCAAGGCCAAGAGGAGGGAGTTGCTACCGAGGGTTTCTAGCACAGACGATCAGAGTAGGGGGTATCTCGACATCAGCAGAAGGATTTCCAAGAGGGAAATCAAGACTCAAAGGGAGTCAGATCGAGAACTTTCAGGAGGGAAGTAGAAGAGCATCATGGCACTACACGGAGTAAGAGACTAGGACAAGCTGGACAGAGCATCAAACTTCGCAGTCTAGAAGGCCAGAATCTTATCCGTACTTGACAGAAATCGTGTGAAGCACTTCGCCTTGAAGACGATAGCTATCCCAGTCGACCCAAATCATAACGACAAGTACGAGGAGGCAAATGGCGAGGACCAAGAGCATCATCCTTGACGGGTTCAAGGACCATGTAGTACCACACATTGCCGAGAAGGAAACAACATACGAGATGTGGGAGGCCCTTAACATTATCCTTAACGGGGTCAAGGACCATGTAGTACCACACATTGCCGAGAAGGAAACGACATACGAGATGTGGGAGGCCCTTAAGAAATTTTACCAGCATACTTATGTGCAAAGAAGAATGTTACTAGAAAATCAGCTGAGGTCGTATTAGATGAAGAAAGGAGAACTGATTGACACCTTCCTCGGAGGACTGAACGAGATCCGAGATCAGTTGACTACTATAGAAGCCACGCCGGATCAGGAATTGATGGTGAGGACGGCCCTGAATGCAATCTCAGAACACTGGGAGGTATTTGTCCTGAGTATACTGGGTGGAGGGACAGTTCCAACTTGGGATGAGATGTGGGCTGCTCTTCGCCAAGAAGAGATCAGACGACAGTCGAAGACGGGTAGCAGCAGCAAGGGGATCAAAGTCAAGCAGGAGGACGAAGATGTTGCCCTAACATCTGAGGGAAAGCAGGAAAAGCGGAAGACAAAAGATCTCTCCAAGATCAAGTGCTTCCACTGTGGGGAGCTGGGTCATTATGTGACCCAATGTCCAAGGAAGAAGAGTAAGGGAGACTCTTCCGAGACTAAGGCAGCATCAGCAAGGGCAAAGAAGGAACTGTTGACAAACGATGAATGTGCCATGAGTGCACACGCACCACTTGAGCAGAAGTGGGGAGACATCGAGCTGTAGTCAGGCGGGCTACAGGCAATGAGGGGCAAGATCCTTGAGGTACCCAGCCTCTTGGATTAGACCTTGCTACGGGAGCCCCAAAGAGGGGTAGAAGGACTGGCTGAGTCAGGTAGAGACGGATGCGGATGGAGCGGTAGAAAGAGCTACAGTGCAGGAGTCTCGAGACAGCGCAAGGGTAGCAAGCTGCAACAGTGCGAGAGGCACAGGAGTGTTGCACCAGTGTAGGATGGCACAGAGAGGTGTGCAACAGTGCAAGAAGCAGGGAGTTGTTGCAGCAGCATAGAGGTCAAAGAGGGAGCACTTGTCAGCGACAAAGGGAGCTTCAGCATCAGGAGGGTCTCTAGCCCAACAGAGAGGTTAGAGTTGGGAGATCGGTTACTTACTTCTCAGTAACTGAGTTGCAGCGCAGCAGTGGGCAGCACGATGCAACATGATGAGAGGAGGTGTAGTGCGGATGCAGTGCTGGTAGAAAGGACCAACAGCATCAAGGATGCAGAGGGAGTTGTCGTACAGATGCAGCAATTGCAATGGCAGAACCATGGACAGCAGTGCAAAGGATGGTGGGCAGCAGGCCTAGCATCAGCACAGGGACCGATGCCGAATGATCAAAGTAATACTCAGTAAGGAGTATTGCTAGAGCACAGTCCTTACTAAGAGGGAGTGTTGATTTGGGGTAGCATCGGGTGTGCTCTAGCCACAAAATTTAGTGGCGAGGCTGGGGCACATGAGATCTCCAATACCCAGAAAGGGTTTGGGCAGATTATAAATAGTTCAGGAGATATTAAAGTAATTAATATTTTTAATGGAGTCCCTAAGTCTAAACTTAGGGAAAATAAAATATTAATGTATATTAATATGAAACTGTGTTAGAATGGTCCAAAAGACATGGATTAAGCTAGATCTAAACTTAGCCGTTTATTAGGGACTTAATCTCGGTTGTTGATATGTCAACAGGAAAAGTATAAGAGGAGGCTTGAGGGTCACTTGGAAAACACACCAGAGTGATCAGTCATTCTATTCTCTAGGGCAGGGTTTGCTAAGAGAGATAGAATTAGTGATCGGAGTTGCAGCTGAGGGGCATTCAATACAGAGAGACAGAGAGGCAAAGATAGTGCTAGGAGAGCAGCGCAGGAGCCAGAGAGAGTGACGCAGTAGCAGCCAGGGCTCACGCAAGGCCACGTAGAGGTAGTCGGGAGCTGTGCAGTGCTTCAGAGAGGCTAGCATTGCTGACGCAGTGGGCCAGAAGGCTGACGCAAGGCCTCCTGAGGCTAACGCAGACCCATTCAAGGTGACACAGGGCCAGCGCTGGGTAGAGAGGGGCTGACGCAGTCCAGAAAGGTAGACACTAGGGTTTCTAGGGCAGATTGGAGCTAAGGAGCTGCCAGAAGGTTTATCTGAGGTTTCATCTGTGACATTTCTCTCAAACTAAGAGGTATTACTACCAAAGAAATTCTCTGTTGGGTAAGCCGGATTTGGCACCCAGATTGTACTCTGGTATTGCCTAATAAGAAAACCCTCAAATAGCTGCACCGGTTTACCCACATTGGGTTTTTTCGGGGACATTGGTCCAAAAATAACAGTGTCATTTGGTGTGATTGTTTCTGTTTCCTTCAGTTGCTGATCTATAATATGTTGAGCATGCACTAGTGTTTATTTTCAGTATTTACATTGTAAATAACTTGTTAAGTAACAGAAGAAGTAGGTAGGAATAAATCAAATAAAGTGCATGGAAGGTTTCTAACTGGTAGACTTAGAAACTTCAACATGATTGACCTCTAAGAAGGAATCCAATGCAGCATTGGAACCACAAATCTTTTGGTATGAAATTGGGGTCCCAAGATCTGATGATGATAGTTAAATGGGTAACTGTTCAGCAGCCACTGTAGCTTGGTCTCCCATGACTCAGCTGTGGTCTTGGTCATCCATTTTGCTTGAGGTATGCCAGAAATATCTCATTTATACAAGAGCACATGAACACAGATCAAAGTAGACTTTTTCAAATGGTGAAGGGCACAATATATTTCTGCTGGTTTTAAGGGAGGTGAACTTTAAAGTTTAGATGTTTCTAATTAGCAACGAACATATAATCATCTATGACTTTGTCATAGATGATCAATTTTGAACTATAATAGTCAGATTTATTGCATTGAGGTTCATTTAATTAGATTGGATCAATCACTCACTTCTCTACATAAAACAAACGCTGATGTAAAACAAGTTGTTGGATCCCTGTGGTTCTTCCCCCCATGTACCGAATCCTTTCATAGTGGATTAATGGAAGATGCTTCTATTCTCTTGTTGTGCCTTCTCTCTTTCTCCGTATTCCATATTTGAATGCATGATGCTACAGTTGTAGTTTTCATAAGGTTTGATTGATGACTTTGCTGTGGATTTATTTGTCACTGAGATTGAAGAATTCATTGCAAGTAGGATCGTGATTCAATTGTTAATCCTCCACTGTTTGTAAGTAATGGACTAAGTAGAATTCTATAGTTATCAGATTTTGCTCTTATCTCAGCAGCTCTGACTAATGAAGCTTTCATTCAATTCATTTATTTGACTCTATGAAACATGTGATTGTGTAAGAGTTGTAACCAATTATGTCTGGAATTTGCCTTGTAGCATTTGCACTAAGAAATGAGATACTTGATCTACTTGGACATATCTAGAACAGGATAACCCACCATATCTCTCTGCCTATATGAAGCTAATCCTCCTACTATGAACAATTGACTCCATTGCCCAAATGACAACCATCAGCCACAGTTGATTCAACCATCATATTTCATATCATGTTGTTGTATTTTTATGAAATTTGTTTAGTATCTGAGGATTCAAGTCTCATTGAATTTCTATTAGGGAAGGCCCCTTTGAGCTGGCAAAGAAACAGCCAAAATTGAGAGTAGTTGTTGTGGTGGCAGTGGGCAGCACTGCCACATGCCCTCAAGGTTTTTCCATCTATATCAAGGACTTCATAATTCAAGGTGTAGTATCTGGAGGTAATAAGGAAACTGATGATAAATTAAAAACCTTTATAAATATGAAGATAGGAATATTTGGACGAGCTACACTGATGATACACCAATGTCAACCCTTTAAATCACGCCATGACAGATTCAGTTGCATAACTTTCAAGAACTTCTATCTATGAACATTGATAGAAAGGCCAGAAGGCCAATGGTCTAATAAACTAATAAATACATATATACACACAAAAGACATTAATAAGGATTTAAGTTTTAAACTAGTCACAATACAGCCAATAACCTCGAATAGATTTTTTTGGCCATCATAAAGACACTATCCGAATAGATAAGTTTATTGTTTTTCCTTTGAAAATAAGATAAGTCTAAACTAATTAATTCTAGGTATATATTAGAGAACCTGTCAAGAGTAAGACCCAATGGAAGAGAAAGCTTTTTTGCCAGCTCTACGTAGCCACCCCTGGTAAACACATATCCTGCAATTATTATCCATGCATTGAAGGTCTTAGATTGATGTCATGAACAAATTCACAATCAAGCTGACAAGGTATTACTATCTGAATGTAGGCTTCTGTGAGTAGAATTATTTAGAAAAATGTCACAGATTCCATGAATCATTACAAGTTTATAACAAAGAAATAATTTTAACAGAGCCATATATTTCCATGCCACGCATGTATTTCCTTTGATAAACAACAAAACTAAAGAATACAAATACTCCAACTATATCGGGGACTTGTAAATATATACTAACCAGATCATCTTAACCAGCCCTCTATAATCTTTCTATAAGACTTTCAAACAAAATCGCTAACTAATGGTTTTTATATTCCTGATTATGTACATCATCATTAAGGCTCCTTAACTAACAAAAATTGGTAATCTTCTGAACTCAAGAAGCCCCAGTTCCCTCATAGAGTAGCAGGTCGTAGGCATTGGGCCCCATCAGACACGTCTAATAAACATTTCCATGGGATTGAAGAATATATGATTAGCCATGTTAAACTCTAAGTGCTTACCTATTCCAGCTATGCAACTTTGATTACACATCATCATACCAGTGTTGCGAAAATCACAATATAATCGCGATAATATCGAAAAATCACAGTTTTTTGAAAATGGCAATATTATCGCCCGATTATTGCGTGAATTTTTTTCGCAAAAAATCGCGAAATAATCGCGATAACTTGAAATTATCGCGATTATTACAAAAAATAGCAATTTTTTGGGAGAGAATCTTGAATTTTTTTTTGCCGATTTTTTGATGATAAGGAGGAGGTGGCACAACCTACCCAGGCTACCCCCGTCACCAGTAGAGGACGTGGTCTACCTCCTATAGCTCCTAGTTCTTCAGCGTCTAGAGCACAGCAGAGTCCACTGCCAACTCCATCGACATCTACATCTAGAGGAAAACTATTGCATTTTCTCACAAGAGGGGCAGAGGAAATCAATGGTATTAGTTATTTGGTTCATTTCATTGTTTATGACATTATGACTCATGATGTGAGATACATTATTATATTTTTTGTTGATATTTTGAGGCTGAGTTGGGACTCAAGAGTCAGGACTGATTATTCAGGACATGATTCGCTGTTATGTGTGATGTAGAACTAGAAATGATATTACACATCTTATATATTAGTTCTTTTATCATATTTATGTGTCAATGTATTTATTTTATGTTGTAGATGCTTTAGATATTAAAAAATTTGAAAAAAAAAATAATATTTTTGTATTTTACGATTTTTTTCCAGCTTATTTCCTGATTTATACGTTTTTTTCCGATTTTTTCCCTATTTTTTCCCTCGCCGATATTATCCCAATAACGATTACTGCAACATTGCATCATATGTATATGGCTCAGGGTTGGTTTTGTCAATGTTCACTACATAAGCTAAGGCATACAAGATCTGCCCACATTCTAAAACATCTAAAGGCACAGTCAGTCTATCGCCAAAGCCTCTTCTTGGATTCTCGAACTTCAAACTATTAATGATAGCTGCACGAACAAGATAGACGATACATGGAATAACATCATAATCAAAGCTAAAATTCCTAGAAGTCTTTGAAATGAACTAAGCTATAGATGGGAACAAAGATAATCTTATTAACTCCTACAAATTCTTCCTTGGAACATCCAACATGATTGCACTGTCATTTGTCGCATGTGGTCACTTCAGGGAATAAATAATGATAATCTAGATGGATAATGTAGATCTAGAATAGAACCAGAAAAGATCACAAAAGGTCAAACTCTTGAGGTCAAACTAATATGTAGATCTAGTCCTCTTTAGGTGGTTGTTCAACAGGAGAAACTAATATGATCTTCTTCCTAAGTTTTAACTTAGGAAAAAGTACATTAATTTTAATTAATGTTGACTTTGGACTAATTTTTTCTAAGGATAAATAATTGATTATTTAAAAGACTTAGATCTAATCTCTACCATTGATTAAAGAAAGCTAGGATTTAATCCCAACCCTCAATCACTTTGGTGATTGGGGATTTGGCCCATGCAGAAATTATAAAGTGAACCTATGGGAGAAGATGAAGACACAATTATAGTGCTATTATTGAGAGCAGGATTTTCTTGAGTGAGAGACTCTAGGATTGAAGAGAAGGAAAAAGGATTGCCATAAGGGAATTTCGGAAGAAATTTTCAAGGAGGCCGAGTCTAGGAGAGAGAGGCCAAATTGCTACACATAACATGATACCAAGATCCTACACTTCTTGCTCCATTCAAATTTCTATCTCCCATCTAACATTCCTTCTTGAAGGGGGGTGGTTCATCCATCTGCATGTACTTTAACCATTTTGCAATCATGTGCTTTGACTTAATGTTATGGGCATATTAATATGGATAAGGGGCAAATTGGATGATTGACCAATCTTGACTGTGGTCTTTTCCCCTCACTTCACTTCGGAGGTTAGTCCTTGACTCTAATCTAGTGGGACCTCCTCTAAGGCCTTAGGATTTTAGGAAGGGCACTAGTAGGAAGGCTCTAGTTGAAGTAGCATGTTTAAGATATTCCATACTTATCACTTTCCATCTTTCTCATAATTTCATCTCCATTCTTCGGGCTAGTGGTCACTGGTCATGCGGATTGGCACCCATTCATCCTCATCCTTGAGTCTTGGCCGGACAATTTTTCCCTAGAGGTTGATGCAGCTAAAATAAAGGTAAAAACATAAAAAAGCCACACTGAAAGAAAAGATAAAATGAAAAAGATATTTGGGACATTTGATTAGCACAAGGCAAAAGTCTAGCATGAGCTCTACCCCCCTCATTAGCCACAGCTTAGTTCCTCAAGCACATGATGCTTCATGTATAAAAGGAACTCTTGCATGACTCTGAGTGATAAACTAACTGTTAAATTTGGCAACTAGGGCCAAACTCCACCTTGGACAGCTCATATGATGCAGTTGATATTTTTATTGGATTCCTCTCTGATAGGTGTAGGATTGATCTAAAGATCATCTCATTCTGACATGTACAATGGAATTATGTATTTATTTTGTTTATGGACAAATTGTCAAGGTTGGCCAACAAACTAATGTAAGCTCACAAGCCCAAAAGACACGTCTATTCATCCTCAACATTGCATATAAATAGAAGGAGCATCTTCCTCATTTGCTCACTTATCTTCTCACACATCTCTCTCATCTGATTGGTTCATACACTTTTCTGGGCAACCTCTCTCTCCACATGTGTGAAGAAGAAGACTGTAATTTTCTGTTTGGGCATTGAAAAAATTGCAGGAGGATTTGACCAGCGTTGACCAGGCAGTTGCATATAAATAGAAGGAGCATCTTCCTCATTTGCTCACTCATCTTCTCACACATCTCTCTCTCATCCGATTGGTTCGTACACTTTTCTGGGCAGCCTCTCTCTCCACATGTGCGAAGAAGAAGACTGTAATTTTCTGTTTGGGTGTTGATAGAATTGCAGGAGGATTTGACCAGCGTTGACCAGGCAGTTGTTGACTTGATTTGACTGTGTTTTTCTTGAGGATATTTCTGTTTGCGCAAGCCACAAAAATCGAGGCAATCTGCGTTGTTTGACCAGCATTGACTACAAGAGGGTTTGACCACCAGTTTGACTCTATGTCGACCAAGTTTGACTGAGTTTTTTGTGACTGTTTTGGGCTGATCCGGATGACTATTGGAGGCCGAGTTGATTGGGTTTGACTGAGCCATTTTGGAGGATAAATTCTGCCCTATTGACCAGCATTGACTTTCTGGTTAGGGCTTCCTGTGGCTGCTATTTGACTGGACAGATTTGACTTTGATTGGGCAAGTGAATATTGCATATTTTACTCTCTCTCTGTGCTGAAATTTTGAAGAATAATAAGAAGAATTGCTCAAAGGGTTTCCCCACATTGGGGTTTGTCCCTGACATGCGCTACATCTTGTGTTCTCTTGTCTTGGCTTGTCTTCCACTGTTCTTATTTATGTTCCATATGCATTTACTATCATGTTAATGTGATTGCTAATATGGAAATTGATATTGGGCTAATAAGAAAATTGAAGTAAATTGCTCTTAAGCATAGAACATACCATTGTTATCTAAAATTAACACTAACTCATACTTAACGGGGTAACAATAAAAAATCTCAAAAGCACGCATGGGCTCCTAAGCTATGCACCCAAATCAAAGCAAATAATAAATAAGTAAAAGGCACACTACAGGGATGGAAAAACCAGACTAAGGAATGGGGTAACTCATGCCTCCATGATTGCTCCCTCCTTAAATATATACACTCAGGATATCGGACCTCCAATAACTAGTCACTTGGCTATGTCACCTTGCCTTGAAGTCTTACCCACTTTGCAACCACTATTTTCACACACACACATGAATTGATGGTTTAACTGGGGACCTATCACTTCCCTTTTGGGGATGGAAACACCTAATAGGGTTACCCATCTAACCATCCCTAACATATGTAGGTAACTTGTTACAGGACTTGATCTAGTTAGACATTTGAAGGTGAGGTATGTGTGAAGTATTACTATGCCCCTAGCATTAGGCATGGTCCACCATGATGCATTTATGGTTACTATTGCTATGATTGGTGATTTCACTTGATCTTGAGAGGATTTTGTCAGGTGGCATTATTACAGCAACAAAGGCCTTTGGAGACATGATTGTCCTCCTGCTCAACGACATACTAGAGGTCATTTCACACATTCCAAAGAGAATATATGACCTTGTTGATGCAATGTTGCCCACCCAAAGAAGAGTGTCGGGCTACTTGACGATTCCACATGGTACTTCATGCTCAAAGGTACCCCCAAATGCTAAAAAGCTAAGCCTATGAAGCTTGGTGTTGGATTTATAGATGATGTTCCCAGTGGACCTAGGATGCCCCCAGGCTGGCCTTGACATTGTTTGATGGCCATTGCTTGTTCTAAAGCCCGGATGATGATGTTTATTCTTGAGGTGACAGGGGAGGGCTTGTACATCACTGTTTGGTCCCAACACTTGAGTAGATTGGTGCCATGTTACCCTTCTTGCTCCTTAGAGGGTGATTGGTGATGACGTCTTGGTATGGAGGCACTTTGGAGGCATACCCATGGACATGGAGTTGCTTCTTGGAGTAGGGTGCATTCATTAGCCCATTTGACACTTATGGCATTTAGGGCTCCTTTGGAGGATGACATCATAGTGGAGGTTTCTCCCCCACATGTGTGGGCATTTTTGGCATCTTTTGTTATGTTTTTGAGCTATAAGGTTGGCTAGTAACCTCACTTTTGTGGAATACTCAAAGTAAACTTGTAATTAGGGATTTTACGAGTATTATTGTAAAAATGAGGGCAAAAAGCCTCATATAAGTAAAGGCTCCACTTCATTTCATTTCATCATCACACATTATACACTTTTCTCTTAGAGTGCTAATTAGTCTTTTTTGCTACATTGGGCAGGATGTGATTTTCTATGGCGTGAACTTCTTGTGGAGATGATCTTTTGCATGGAGACGTTTTTCTAGGATTGAAAGAAGTGTTTCTTTGGAGAATTTTGTGAGTTTAATGTTGTATCTTTGATATTTTGCATATTGTATGTGTGGAGTAGGGTTTCTATTTACGCCATGACTAAATGTTGAATTTATGTTGAAATCTTGCTCCATTATTGCATGCAAAATTGTTCTCTTGGAAGCCTATAGAGAAATTTTGATTGTACATTCTTTATATTTAATTTCTCCCACACAAGAAAAAAAGTTAGGGTTTTCAAAGTGGATGCCCCAGTCATCCCCCCTTACTCCATCAAAGTCTCTTCATGAAATTTGGCCCTAGAAGCCTCCATTAAACCCTTGTAGGATAAGGCACTAATCTTTGTTGTGTTGATCATGCATAAATTTGATTGAATTTCTTCTTCTTTCCCTTGATCCTCGAAGTCTTAGGTTAGCCACTAGGGTTTTAGGGCAATCTTCTACATAAAAGTGGAATTCTATTAATTGATTGTGGCTCAAAATTTAGGAATTGCATCTATAAAATGTATAAAGTAAAAACATAGTGCATGGTCTATCCCTCCTATTTAGGGCTAACATCACACTTTCTTTTGTTTCTGCATGCATTTCATCCATAAAAATAATCTTTCTAGCACTAATCCTAGTGTCTATTGGAAGGCCTTTGCTCCTCTTTATTGATTATCATTAGAATGTCTTTTCATTATATGACATTGTGCACCTTATTATTGCATATCAATCCAACCCTAACTTGTAGCAGCCTTATCTTTGGTCTAGGCATAGAGTATTTGAACCTTGGTATAGAATCTCTAGGCCTCTCTAGGTTTTGTCGGTATTCTAGACCATATCATAGACCTCTTATACATCACTTTAAACCATAGCATTAGAATGTCCCTTAGGTGATCTAGGGAAGCCCCTCTTTTGGATTAACACCACTAAAGAGTAGGAGAAAGGTTGTTGAGGTGACAATGGCAACCCTTTCTCTTGTTGTTATAAGGTCTGGCCCTGCCCCGTGGCACTTTGCATTGAGCCTACTAGATTTTGCAACAATAATCCACTAGGTTAATTAGGGTTTTAGGGTTGATTATGTGACCTAGGGGTGTAGGTTAATTAGTTTAATTCAATTAGGGTTCAACAACAAGAAGCAAATAACAAAAATTAACAAAGGAAAGCAAACTAACTAGGTTTAATTTATCTCCTTTGGTAATCTAATTAACATAGATGTTGAAGATGAAATGGAGGTGAAAAGAAAGGAAATCGCCCTTATAGACATTGTTGTAGGTATTCAAACTACTTGGACTGGAGACGATCGATGTAATAGCACTGCAAGAGATTTTTTCTCCACCTAAATGGACTTGATTCCAATATTCCTACAAAATAGACTTCATTCTAATATAAAATAAAATGCAATAAACCCCCTAACATCTACCATATAAAATGATCAAACAATGAGGTGTTGCATGGTAACCCAAAATCCCCTCATAAATGTGAGACTCTCTTACCCTAGTTATGCTGCAAACTCGCTTAATGTAGAAGAGTTGAATTGTCCAAGGTGTGAAACAACACTAAGCCAATGGAGATGTGTTAGGACAAGACAATAACTCTTCAAGGAAGAAAACAAGTCAAAAGCAAAAGATACCCATAGAGGTGCTCAATATGATAGGAGAAATTAGCGCAAGAGCATGGAGTAGAAAAGCTAGCTCAAGACTTGGTGCTAATCTAGTAGTGTTCTTGCAAAATCACAAGAGAAGGGATAAAGGCCTAGCGAGGCCTTACAAAGAGAAGAGGAAAGATATAAATAGGTAAGGAAATGGCCTCAGGGCATCACTGAATATTGGCCTAGGAAATGGGTGAAGCACTTCATACGGAGAAAGTGTACTATGAGTTTTGACCAAGAACCACATGTTCGAAGGTTTGTACCACAAGTATTTTCCTTCAAACATAACACTCTATTCCATAAACTACAACATACAAAAGTGGCATGGCCCAAGAAAGTTGTAGTTTACTTGACACCAAGAAATCAAGATGATTTAAGGAAGGTTTGATCAAATGAACCTCCAATTAGTTGTTCCCAAATAGCTTTGAGTTGCCAAGGACCCAAACTGAAGCATCCTAACCAACTACGGGCTATATTAGGAGCAAAAAACCAAAGAAAGAACCCAATCAATAGGTGAGTGCTCCAATTGTGCACCCTAAAGGGTCTAGCAATGTCAAACCAGCATCCAAAGGCCAAAGACGAGAGGAGGTAGTAGGGGCCCTTACCTAAGAATTAGGCATCCCAAGGAGGTTGCACTTCTACGCTAAGGTAGAATTACTCAAGGAGGAGGAATCCAACATAGAAGAATATTTGTAATAGAGGATCATAGGTGACAAAGTCATCATTGGGTGGGTCATGTACGGAGATGGCACAAAAGTAGGTTGCACCAGTTACCATAATAACTTTGAGTGGGTAGGTATATTTAAATAATAAAGTGTGAAATCCATATGCTATAGGATCTATCAATAGTAAATACTCTAATTCCATTAGATTGTGGTATGGATGAATTTGAAATTGATTTGTACAATTAACCAAACCTCATAAATTTTGATACTTAGTCTAAGGCCCATAGTTGGATGTCTATGAAATACATTTTTTTGGCCCAAAGAATTTAAGAAATGAACAATTAACAGAGGAAAATGGTGTACGATGAGCTTTGGATCTTCCAGGGAAGGACATTGTAGCCTGGACAAACGGCCACATTGTTAAGTCTCATCCGAAACTGTGAGAATCATAGTAATGGCGTTGCTATTAAAATCCATTAAGTTGGGTATCAATCTAGGCAGCAATTGTTGATTTGGGGTAGCATCGGATGTGCTCTAGCCATGAAATTTAGTGGAGAGGCTAAGGCACATGAGATTTCCAATACCCAGAAAGGGTTTGGGCAGATTCTAAACACTTTGGGAGATATTAAAATAATTAATATTTTTAGTGGAGTCCCTAAGTCTAAACTTAGGGAAATTAAAATATTAATGTGAATTAATATAAAATTGTGATAGAATGGTCTAAAAGTCATGGATCAAGCCAGATCTAATCTTAGCCGTTGATTAGGGATTTAATATCGGTCGTTGATTTGTCAACGAAAAAAGTATAAGAGGAGGCTTGAGGGTCACTTGGAGAACACACCGAGTTGATCAAGATTTCAACTTTCTGGGGCAGGGTTTGCCGAGAAAGCTGACGCAAAGGGCAGAAGCCAGAACTGTCGGGAACAATCGGAACTGCCAGAACTGCCGAGAAAGCTGACACAGAGGGCAGAAGACTGACACAGTTCCTAGAGGCTGACGCCGGGGTTTTTCTTGGGGCAAATTGGAGCTAAGGAGCTTCCGGAGTGTTTATCTGGGGTTTTAGCTGGAGCATCTGTCTCCGAAGAAGAGGTACTACTACCGAGATTATTCTCTATTGGGTGAGCCGGTTTTGGCACCCAGATTGTATTCAAAAATTGCATAATAATAAAACCCTGAGATAGCTGCACAAATTTTCCCGCATTTGGTTTTTCTGAGGACATTGGTCCAAAAACAACGGTGTCACTTGTGTGCTTGTTTTGTTTCCTTCAGTTGATGATTTGTAATGTGTTGGGCATGTACTTGTATTTATTTCCAGTATTTACATGGTAAATAACTTGTTAATTAACAGAACAAGTAGGTAGGAATAAATCAGAAAGTACATGAAGGGTTTCTAACGGGTTAGACTTAGAAATTCCAACATGGTATCAGAGCGTGGTTGCATATCACAGGAGAACTGAGGACATCAGCCGAGCAGAGCAGCAACAACAGAAAACAATGATCTCGAGTGACAGAAATTGTTCCTAGCAGAGAAGCAGCAAGGAAGGGGTGACACAGTGCCTGTGTCATCAAGTTTGAGTCGGGAAGAGGATCAACGCAGTGGTAGAGGGGAGCAAACTTGACCTACACAGTGCCTGGTCATCTTTCTCAGTCAGGAAGGATTGACGCCCATGGCCAGGAGGTGCGAATTTCGTTGGTGCCGAGACTGCGTAGAGCCTAGAAGCTCTAACCTTCAATTTGCTGGGGCTTAGGAGGCTGTGGGTGAGTTGCAGAGTGAAGGTGGTGGGGTACTATAGTCAGAACAGTACATAACAGGGCAAGACCAAGGGGAGGGAGTTGTTGCCGAGGCGGATTTCTAGCCAAGGAATCCAGATTAGTGGTGTAGTTACATAAACGTTTGAAGAGGGGCAACTTGACGGTTGGCAGAAGGATTTCCAGGACGGAAATCGGGACTTAGAGGGAGTCCAGAAGAGAACTTCCAGACAGGAAGTAGAGAGACTCGGAGGAGTCGAACCGAGAACTTCTAGATGGGAAGTAGAGAGACTCAGCAGGAGTCGAACCGAGAACTTCCAGGCAGGCAATAGAGAGAATCGGAGTCGTCGACAGAGAAGAGTAAAGATATGGTCGTGAATGGGATGAGGGATCAGGATACGCTGGACGGAGCGTCCAACTTTGTGGTCTAGAAGGCCAGGATCCTGTCCATTCTAGATAAACATCGTATCAAGGCCTTCACCTTGAGGGATGACGATTGTGCCATGAGTGCTCACACGCCACTTGAGCGGAAGTGGGGAGACATCAAGCTGTAGTCAGACAGACTACAGCCAATGAGGGGCAGGATCCATGAGGTATCCAACCTCTTGGATTATACCTTGCTACGGGAGCCCTGAAGAGAGGGTAGCAGGACTGGCGGATGTTGGTAGAGACGGATGCGGCTAGAGCGACAGAGGGAGCTACAGTGCAGGATTCCCAGGACAGCGTGAGGCAATAATGCGAGAAGCATGGGAGTGTTGCACCAGTGCAAGATGGCACAAAGAGGTGTGCAACGATGCAAGATGCAGGGAGTTGTTGCAGCAGCACAGAGGTCAGAGAGGGAGCACTTGTCAGCGACAGAGGGAGCTTCAGCATCGGGAGTGTCTCTAGCCTGACAAAGATGTCAGAGTTGGGAGATCAGTTACTTACTTCTCAGTAACTGGGTTGCGGTGTAGCAGTTAGCAATGGCAGTGCTATGGGCAGCATGATGAGAGGGGATGCATTGCAAACACAGCAGTGGCAGTGGCAAGGCCATGGGCAACAGCACGGATGCAGAGGGAGTTGTCGTATAGATGCAGAAGTGGCAGTGGAAGAGCCATGGGTGGCAATACGGGATGCAGCAGTATAGATGATGGGCAACAGGCCTAGCATCAAGGACTGATGCCAAATGATCAAAGTAATACTCAGTGAGGAGTATTGCTAGAGCACAGTCCTCGCTAAGAGGGAGTGGTTATTTGGCATAGCATCGGATGTGCTCTAGCCATGAAATTTGGTGGAGAGGCTAAGGCACATGAGATCTCCAATACCCAGAAAGGGTTTGGGCAGATTCTAAACAGTTTGGGGGATATTAAAATAATTAATATTTTTAGTGGAGTCCCTAAGTCTAAACTTAGGGAAATTAAAATATTAATGTGAATTAATATAAAACTGTGTTAGAATGGTCCAAAAGTCATGGATCAAGCCAGATTTAATCTTAGCCGTTGATTGGGGACTTAATCTCGGTTGTTGATTTGTCAACAAGAAAAGTATAAGAGGAGGTCTGAGAGTCACTTGGAGAACACACCGAGTTGATCAAGATTTCGACTTTCTGGGGCAAGGTTTGCTGAGGAAATTGAGAGAGTGATCAAAGTTGCCGCTGAGGGTTAGTGAATATAGAAGCAGAGAGGCAGAGATAGTGCCGGAAGGATCAGGGCAATAGCTGGAACTGTCGGGAACTGCCGAAACAGCCAAGAAAGCTGACACAGAGGGCAAAAGTCGGAACTGCCGGGAAAGATGACGTAGAGGGTAGAAGCCGAAACTGCCAGGAAAGTTGACACAGAGGGCAAAAGAGGCTGACGTTAGGGTTTTTTGTGGGGCAGATTGGAGCTGAGGAGCTGCTAGAGTGTTTATCCAGGGTTTCAGCCGAAGCATCTGCCTCTGAAGAAGAGGTACTACTGTTGAGATTATTTTATGTTGGGTGAGCCGGTTTTGGCACCAAGATTGTATTCAGAAATTGCATAATAATAAAACCCTCAGATAGTTGCACAGGTTTTTCCGCCTTGGGTTTTTCCGGAGACATTGGTCCAAAAACAACGGTGTCACTTGTGTGCTTGTTTTGTTTCCTTCAGTTGATGATCTGTAATGTGTTGGGCATGTACTTGTATTTATTTCCAGTATTTACATGGTAAATAACTTGTTAATTAACAGAACAAGCAGGTAGGAATAAATCAGAAAGTACATGAAGGGTTTCTAACGAGTTAGACTTAGAAATTCCAAGTTCCAATAGCAACTTCTTATTTTTAGTCTGGGGATACATATAGACTGTCTAGGAACAATAGTAAAAGATGTATTAGTTCCTTTAATTTGAAATAAGAGCAGGTATAGGCCCTCCCATTGTGATTTGTATTATAGCGATGCATATAAAATTATAAAGTGATGGTCCTTGTGCAAGCAGTAGTTTTTCCTAATTTTAACTACTGGGATGCACTGATCAAAAAAATACTTAAAAAGGGGCACGGGGAGGGGATGATTATGGAACAACTCTAGACCTCAACAAGATGGGGTCTTTTTTTTAAAACACACGGGTCAAAATATGATATCAAGAACATAATGAATCAGTCAAAATTAACTCTAGAATTAAGCCCAAACAATGATGTTTATATGGGTTCTTAAACATAGGTAACCTCTATAGTGAAGAAAATGCATGCAAATATATTCTCCACCCGCAAGAGTTTATTGAAGTTATGGCAATCTGGGTATCATTCACCCTTTCTGTTAGACCCCTATACTACTAGTGTAACCCCTTATTGCTATTAATACAACCCACTTATTATATTGATGTACCCATGTAGTGCCCATATTGTTACTATTGTGCCCCATAGAAGCCCACTATTGTTATTATTGTGCCCTCACATTATTATTGTTATGTCAGCTTTGATTATGTTATGACCCCTTAGACTCCTATATATAGAAAGGAGGTCTTTTCATTGTATCATCCAAGAATTGTTCATTTATGTAATGTAAAGGAGGTTGCCCCCTCGAAGAGGCTGAATTCTAAGGCGTTGATCTATCTTTTCTATCTTTTCTTGACTCGGTTTCATAACATTTGGTATCAGAGCTTTGGATTCTAGGGTTTCGCTGCTCCAAACAAGTCATCGTGGAATTTTCGCTATAACTTTTTTTCTGTGATGTTTCGGAAGTCGCAACAAAAACCCATTTGAGAAGAATTGGTGCTGAACTTTGGGTCCGAATTTCAAAGCGTTTCGCAGGATATTTTCGGAGATATGATCTGAGGAAGTTGGCCTTTTTGCAGACTCCTGAATTACACTCAAAACAGGTGACCTGGGGAAAATCGTCATAACTTTCTTTCTGAGCATCGGATTGAAATTTCGTAGAAGGTATAGAAAGAGGACGGACTGTAGTTTTCATTTATATATTTTTCAGAGTCAAAGGTTGAAAC
>APFE030431849.1:0-27745 GCA_000404065.3 Pinus taeda | reverse complement strand
GTTGTAGTATAGAAATGAAATCTTTAATAAGTTATATGCAAAAATGTAACACACGGTTGCAAGAACATATAGGAGGAAACAAATATTGTTGCTTTTATGATGATATTGTTTACAAGAAGAATTCTAATTTACTTCTAGAGGAATCATGAATCTAACAGTCAAGTATTGATACAGAGAGCTATCACTCGAGTCTAGAATTCTCATACTTAACATGCCTCTAACTCAACCATAAACAATTATGCTGCATATTAAAACTATGTACCCACATATACTAATAGAATTCCAAAAATCACAACAGCAATCGTTGTACATTTATAACAAGCAATTCATGTCTGTAACGACCCAAATCATATTCGGTGTGAAGATATGTATATTTCTCAAGGGTTAGGGTTATAGGCCTTGGTCGAGTTCTGCAAGAACCCTGTAAGAGCTGAATACCTAGGCTCATAAAAGATTTGAACCCTTAAATAATAGAACAAATATAGCAGTGTATCAAGTCTGGCACATTTAGAATCATATATGGAAAATAAAAACAACGATTCCTTTCATGCAGATCTTAAAATATTCTCAGCTTTTAAAACAAACGTAATCATTATGTATATACAATAAAGCTTAATAATAGTTTGGGTCATAACAACCAATAAATTACAGTATATGTTTCAATACCAAATCATCGTTCGGTCCCCATTGAATACCAGAGTCAAACCAAAATACAATTCTAAACATCGGTCATGCCGACCCTATCTTTAACTAAAACAGATAGCTAAAACCATCAAGAAGAGGTATTATGGCCGTAGGGACCAATTCCATCTTAATACAATTTCAAGATCTCTGATCACAGGAGAAGCTTAAAAACTCAAAGAAAAAGGAGTTCTTGGTTCAATCCACTAGGATAAAAGATGACACAGCAGTACTTAGAAGGTCGAAGCCCGAGAAGGTCATGCTGCAAGGTCAAAATGAAACCATCGAAACATTACTCGTTCAAAAGAACAATTAAATGTGAACCATTTCTAGTTTAAGGAATCCAGAATTAAAAACAAATGACAAAAAGAGATCTTACATGAGTGGAGACCTGCACTCCAAGGGGCTGCGACCAAATTTAGTAGAATAGCTTACAACCCTTAAAAAATATTCACGAAAAGGAAATCAACTTAACCATGAATGGATGAGATTGCTACCTTCGACCTATACGTGAAGCCGTATTGCTCCATCTCGAGGTCACACATATTTGACAAGAAAACTCATTTAGTATCAATAACCCCTCCCAAGAGAGACAGTGAGGAAACCCCATCTCATCCGCTAAAACAGTAAGGAAAGGATGATCAACAAAACACTCAAACGCTCGTAATGACTTGCCCTTACTTGGTGGAGAAGCATGTAGCCATGGCAGGATAGGAACGATAAACCTCGAACCAGAACTAACATTCTACCATCAGGGCCGCAGAGTAGAAGCACCATGAAACAAAAGTAGGAACAAATGTATGTTCCCTGATAGCCATAGGATCTTAACCCTATCCATCAACCTCAAACAACCAGGATCGTGGATCATCCAGGATACAATGACGAAGATCATGCCAAATGCATAGTCTCCAGACTCCTCTGAGTGGCCAAGTTAATGCAGAGTTATGAAGCCAACTATGGAAGGGATGGCGAGGAGAGCGGAGGACCTCGAGGTTCTCCCACTTTAATGAGGTAGATTTCCTCGAGGCAAGGACCAGGCAAGCAAATTAATTGCAATTATCTGCATGAAATAGCCCTGTAATTTGTGAAGGTTATGGGTACTGTAAATGCCCGTTGGTAATAGTCAATTAATTTCTATAGCCCAACTCTCTTATTTATGTAATGGTTAATTTTTTTTTACATATGGATGTTACAAATGGTATCGGAGCTGAGGCTCATAAACTAAGACTTCTGGGTTATTTTAGTACAATTCATTAAGTCTTTTATCTATGTGTAATCATGCAATAAACAAATTACACAAACTGAGTTTGGATGTATATGAACACAAAGAGAGAGAAGAAAAAATATAAGTCTGCACCAAGACAAAAAATACGGAGAATCCCCTGACCCGTAAGCCAACCATAAAAACCTTATGTGGAGACAAACCCAAAACTATGGGTACAATTGGGAGAGGAATCGTGACAAGCCAACACTGCTCCACTCGAAACTGTACAACAACTATGAGCAGAAATCATGAACTTGAGTAAGGAAAACAAGCAACTAAGGCAAGAACATGAGAGTATCCTTAAAAGTCTATCCAATCGACAAAATCGGCATGCTCCCGACCCCATAATAGAAAATAGCGAAAAGACCCCAACTACCAACAATGGAGAGGATAATACGGAATGAACAGAAGGCCAGAAAGCGAAAGAAGAAGACAAAATGGTGAGTTCAAAAGAATCAAACCATCGCTATTTGAAGGGGAATCTAAAGAAGAAGTGGAAGCCTAGCTGATCAACATGGGTAAATATCTTCAGATTTATGAGTATACTATAAAAATTAAAGCTCGACTAGAAGTTTACCAATTATAGGGGAAGGCCACCTTTGGTGGGAAGAAATTGGAACTGTGAGGAAAATAGATGAGGAGCAAGTAACATTGTAGGAATTTCAGAAACATTTTAAAGATAAATACCTAACTAAACATTACTACGACGAAAAAGCAAAGGAGTTCCATGAGTTAAGACTGGGAGCCTTAACCATGGACAAGTATGTGAAGCAGTTTACTCTCCTGTTATGGTACATTCCATATATGCAAGAAGAAAAAGCTAAAACTCATCGGTTCATTAACACCTTGCCAAATGCCATGAAGGAAAAATTATAATTTTATTATCCTAAAATAATGGATGATGTTGTATGTAAATCTTGCATCTGTTATCAGCAGATGAAGTAGAAAAATGAGGGACCTAAGGGCACCATTGACAAGAAAATAAGGAACATACCACCAAACAGATAGCCAAAAGTCATAAATGGCAGAAGTAATCAAAAAAGGAATTTTGGAAAATTTGCAATAAATATGCCCAGAACTCAGACTTATACTGACAATAGACAGCTGGAAGGAGTTAGCAAAACTATTACAGATCAGCCACAAAGGTTGCCACTGCAATGTCGGGGATGTGGGGAAGCACATTATTACAAGAATTGCCCACACAATGCTCAAACTGAACAACTATCAAACATGCAAGAAGCATCTACAATGGGAGATATCACAAGAAGCATGCCTAGAATCAATGCTCCCTTAGATGATCATCAACTAGAATATCAACCCACTATGATCGAATGTGAAGGTGTGATTGTTGATCAACATGTTTCTGTTTTATTTGATCCAGGCACTAGCTTAAGCTACATTAGTCCTAATGTGGTAGAAAAATGTAAGCTACAAAACAATAAATTTAAGAAACCTTGGCTAGTTCAACTAGCCACCGAGACAAAAAGGAAGGTGTCTGCAAAAATAGAAAACTACCCTATAACAGTTTAAGGACAGCCAATTCATGTTGACTTGAACATCCTTCCCTTCGGTTCATATGATGTATTGATAGGAATGGACTAGTTGGAGAGTCACTGGTCTCTAGTGGATTGCAAAGAAAAATGAGTTAGTTATCTTACCGAGTCAGGGCAGTGAAACAAAATTCAAGGAATCAAGAGGAATGTTGAACTACGCCCTATTACAGCAAACCGGCTTGGAAGATGCATAAGGAAGAGTTTCCAGATTTATGTTGTCCAAGTAGGCTACAACAATGATAGGAATAATATGACCTCCTTAGAGAGAGTTCCTCTAATTCAAGAATTTTTGGATGTATTCCATGAATCCATTCCTTGGTTTCCATCAAAGCGGGACATCGATTTTATCATTGAGTTAGTGCCTGGGGTAGCTCCTATTTCTAAAGCCCCTTACTCTATGAGCATTCATGAATTAACAGAATTGAAAATGCAGCTTCAAGAACTGTTAGGTAAATGTTATATTTGCCCTAGTGTGTCCCCTTGGGGAGCCCCTATACTATTCATATAGAAAAATCATGGTACATTAAGATTATAAATCGATTACCATCAGCTAAACAATCTTACCATCAAAAAAAAGTATCCTTTACCTCGTATAAACGACCTATTCAATCAAGTACAGGGAGCTAGTGTAATATCCAAAATCGACTTAAGGTGTGGCTACCATTAAATAAAAATAAAGGACGAAGACATCTGCAAAACCGCATTTCGAACTCGTTGTGGACACTACGACTTTGTGGTACTGCCTTTTGGCCTTATCAATGCTCCGACCACGTTCATGAGCTGATTCATGGCATTTTACAACCATTTGTTAATAAATTTTTACTAATTGTTATTAATAATATGCTAATCTATTCAAAAAGTAAGGATCAAAATGAGCAACATTTGAGAACAATATTGTAGATTTTGTGAGATAACGAGTTGTACGCAAAATTCAGTAAGTGCAATTTCTACAAGGATCAAATCGAGTACTTAGGCCATGTAATATCCGCAAAAGGTATAGCGGTGGATCCAAAAAAGATCAGAACTATCATGGAATGGACCACACCGAAAAACGTTGCTCACATAAGATACTTTTTGGGCCTATGAGGCTATTATTGTTGGTTTATCAAAGGCTTCTCAAAAAATAGCTTTTCCAATGACTTCACTGCAGAAAAAGGGGTGTGCTTTCCACTGGACAGTGGAATGCTAGGAAAGTTTTGAACGACAAAAGAAACTTCTCACGACCGCCTCGGTGCTAAAAGTAGTAGATCCGAAAAAAGTAATTTTTAGTATGTACAGATGTGAGTAAGGAGGGTGTCAGTGGAGTATTAACTTAGGAAGGAAAAGTCATAGCCTGTTAATCACACAAGCTAAAGGAGTATGAACAATATTACTCATGATTTGGAGCTAATCGTAATAGTGCATGCATTAAAAGTGTGGTGACACTACCTTCTAGGGAGGTAATTTCTATTATTAACTCACCACAACAGTCTTACAAATTTCTTTAATAAATCCAATTCAAATGCTCGGTAGGCCAGATGGACCGCATTCTTGAGCGAGTTTGACTTTGACATGAAACACCTCACAGGAATATAAAACTTGGTAGTAGACACTTTAAGCTGAAAGGTACATTGCATTTATGAAGTACAATTCAGTCAAGCACAATATAACCTGCCAAAGGTTGTCCAAGAGGCCTCCATGAGAGACTGGAATATACATTCTTATGGCAAAAAGCTTTGGACACTTAGGAAAAAGGGAGGCAGTCAAAACATGGAATTAGCCCCGATAAAATATTAACATTCAGAAATAGGATTTATATTCCCAACCAAAATTCCGTTAAGCAATTTTTATTAGATGAGTTTCATAGAAAACCTTACGCAGCTCATCCAGGATACCGAAAATTGTTCTCTGCTATCAAGAAATGTTTTTTATGGCCCGGTATAAGAAAATATGTGGCATAATACTTGTCCAAATGTTTAGAGTGACAATTGGTAAAGGTAGAACACCAAAATCCTGTATGTTTATTACAAACCTTGACCATTCCTGAATGAAAATGGGAGACAATCACTTTGGACTTCATTACAGGATTACCTCATACCAAAAAAAACACGACTCAAGCATGGTTGTGGTGGAAAATCATAGAAAAACTACTCATTCATTCCCGTAAAATCCACTTATAAAATGGTGGAGATTGCAGACATATTTATGAGGAATATCTTCTGACTACACGGGATACCTCGAGTAGTGATCTCCTATACAGCTGTAAAATTTACATCCGCATTTTGGAAAACCCTCTTCGCAGGATTATTCACTCAAATTCAATTCATCACTGCCTACCATCCACAAACAGACGACTAGCAGAACAACTGGACCAAATATTGGAAGACATTCTCAGAGTGTTTGTAATGCAACAACCCCAGAAATGGGAGGATTACCTCCACTTGGTGGAGTTTGCCTACAATATTGGACATCATGAATCATTAGGTATGAGCCCTTTTGAAGTTCTATATGGATGAAGGTGTCAGGTACCCATAGAATGGAATAGTCCAGATAACAAGTTAGCGTTGGGTCCTGATATGTTAGCAGAAATGGAGGTGATCACCAAGAAGGTTTTCCAAAATTTGAATGTTTCTCAAGATAGGCAAAAGGTGTATACATATAAGAAAAGAACCCATAAAGAATTCTACTTAGGAGATCATGCATATTTGAAGGTTAAGCCCTCAAAAAGCACATTGCAATGGAAGGATTGTGCAAAATTTTCACCACAGTATTGTCCACCTTTTCAGATGCTTGAGTGAATCGGACCCATGGCGTACAAGCTAACACTCCCGAGTGACATCTGAGTCCATAATGTCTTCTATGTATCCTTATTTAAAAAATATGTATATGACTCTAGACATATTATTAACTCGAAAAGCATTCAAGTAATGATAGAATGAAATATAACTATTAGTAATTATGGTTTATAAAAAACATTTTGACAAAAGGTTATGAATGTATAGGTAGAACACGTGGGAGAATTTCTGGCAGAGCCTCTTCATATCCTAGATCGGATAGAAACCACCCTGTGGAGGCGAGCCATGACCAAGGTCAAAGTGCAGTGGAAGCACTTTGGCCTAGATGAGGCGACTTGGGAAGAAGAGGAAGCCATGCAGAAAGTCTATCCTACACTGTTCACTTAAAGAAAGAAGACGAGGGATGACATTCCTCTCAAGGGGAGGGAGTTTTAACACCTAGTGACACACCGACAATTGTTGTTATCAAGTTTTATCACCATTTCTTCGCAAACTAGTCTTCAATTTTACTGCTAAAACAGTAAAAAATGTAGGAACACACTTATTCATTAAAAACTGTGCAAAAACGCAGAAAATTTTTCATTTGTGAAATTGAGCATTAAATTAAACTTTAATTGATACAAATAAATTGTAGATTACTTATGAAGCTTCATCAATATCTTAAAGACCTTCAGACCCCTTATTTTCTTTATTTTCATTAAACCACCACCTTTTCACAAGGAACACAATAAATCTCATGAAATATAAATGCAAGAGGTGTCCCACTAACATCCAAAGCACCTCGGGTGGATGGATAATGAACTGTATGAGTTTTTTGAATAAAATAACACATCTTTACAACCTTTCATGTGGTCAAGAACTTTGTTTGAGTGAAATTATGACTTTTCAAATTTAGAAATGTCTAAGCACAATGCAATGGAGAAGCATGGTAACAACCTTAGATCTTTGTTGTTTGCAAATGGTGACAAAGATATGACGTACAATTTTATTTGACTATGTAATCAACTGAAAAGACACCACTAACTTGTCCCAAAGATGAAAAACCAAAGCCACTATTATCTTTATCCATGACTTGTATGACATATTAACCATAGACTTACTAAAGCTAGACTTTTTATGAAATCAATGATTTGATATATTCCATCACTCAAAAACTTTAATATATCCTAACCTAAATTGACACTAAATACTTGATCTCACACACTTCACAAAAATTGATGACTTTATCTCTTTGAGATCATAGCAACACTTTCACAAATTGGCAAAAAAGATAAAAAATCTTAACATGACTTTGATTACTATAGCATAGGACTCTAACACAACTATTGACCGAATTTGAAGAAAGAGTTAGCAAAGTTTGTGGATAAATGCTTGGATATTATTCATCTTCATATGGCATGTTCAAATGTTCTATTTTCTAGACACAAAACCAATTAATAATAAAATAATTTTTTAACAATATTATTATAAAACTAATTAATAAAAAAATAAAGGTTTAAATATAATAATATTAATTTTTTTATTCGCTTAAAAAATATATATAAATAGTTTTAATATTATTAATGATATAACATTTTTAACATAAATAATATCAATTATTAATTTTAATATTAATAATAATAAAATTATATTTAAATTATATTAATTAGTTTTATTTGAAAAACTTATTGGTATGTAAATGATGAGAAATTCATAACTTTATGTGCATATCAACCACATTTACTAATATAATTGTGTTAATATATAATATAACTCTAGATCATAATTATTTATATCCTAAATTGTATATAATATAATTATATTTATTATCAATCCAATGTAACTTTAAGATAAAGCATAATTTATTATTACATATATCAAAAAAATATTTAAAATGTATTAATCTTTGATTATAGATATACCTAAAAAAACACACATATATATATATATATATATATATATATATTCTTATTATGAAAATAAGTTTAAACACAAAATTATAAAAATAAGTTTAACCACAAATTAAAATTGATGATTTCTTTCCAAACATACTTATTTAAAAAAAAATATTAATGTATGCTAAAATTCATCACTGTATTTGAAAATAAATTATCCAACTTTTAGCTTGGAATTCCGTCACATCCACTCTAAAATCTAAACCTCTTCGAGTAATCATAAATTACTCCTATCTTTATGTATGAGAGAGTTAAATGTTTTATTGTATGGTAAACTGTTACATGTAAAATCTAAGGCGTGGATAGAGCTTTGTTGATTTATTTTTTTAAATAAAAAGTTGTAATTAATTGGGAGGCAAATATGGTTTGAATATTCTTCTTAAGAATTATTAATACACAAATTGATGACCTCAAGAGTGTGGCATGTTAAAGTCAATGCCACCAAGAAATATTTAATTGATTAATATTTTTAATTAATAATTCAAATTAATAATAAATAATAATTTAAAACAAAATATTCAAAATAAAATAATAACTATAGGATAGGTATTCATACATTCATACATATTCCAAGCATGAATGTGGGATCTCATGGAACAAACTAAACAAAACCAAACGGGGGATTCTAGAGGAAGAACTACCTCAACCATTGATTCCACCTCACAGTCGTACATCACTAACCATCACCATATCGGTCTCTACACATGTTGTCGTGTGATCAAGAGTGTTTGTTCCAACGAGGGATTCCATGACTAGTAACTCAAACCACAACTGTTGTGAGGCTTCCAGAGTGTTTTTCCAATGACGACTTCCACAACTAGTAACTCAACCCACCAAGGGCTTCCACAGCATTGTTCTAGCCAAGGTTTCCACCACTAATAACTCAACCCAAGTTGTTATAGGGATTCCATAACATTTGTCCAACCAAGGTTTCTAGGAACTAATAACTCAACCCACAACCAAAAGAACATGAGAACCAACTAGAAGACAAAAGTAAAACCCACAACGTCATGATTATCCAAGAAATGGAATGGATAGGAAAACCGCTATCAATCTAGGGAATCCTCCATGTCAATGACAAATCAAAACCGTGAAACCCATGCATATGCCATGCATGCAAAAATTAGCAACGCAATCATACATTGACCTCGTACCTGTAAGCAAAGCCCATTATAGTTGTTGATCTCAATGTCCTCTTGTGCTTTCTTGGTCTTCCATTTCCTTCTTTCTCCAAATGCAAACCATGCCACCCTTATCCAAAAATCCTCCAAGAAAACTCTAAGTTTCCAAGTGTACGAGAGAGAGATAATAGAGAGAGAGCTCCAAAATTGAATAGATCAAAGTCTGTCAATTGATCCTCAAAAGTCTTTTTATAAATGAGGCCTTTATTTTGTTAAATTTTCTAGTATTTTACTTCATTTTCCTCCCCACATGTATCCTGTGACCTTTCACCTCCCTTTTCTCATATTTTCCATTACTTTCATACATAAAATGCTAATTAATGCCTCTTGCCTTTCCAAATCCTTTGCCATTTTGTTTGCGAATTTCCATAGCCATTAACTAATCACAAGTGATCCTCGTCACTGTGGTTTTCCCAACATTCAACTTGGAATATGTGTCCCATGACAATGGTTATTATTTTTCCTTTATTACTCTATTACATGGATTTTTAACGAGGGATGTTAGAGAACCTCCCCTTTAGGGGAACACCATCCTTGATGTTCATTGACACCTACAACCAACAAGATTATTGAAAGCAAAACATACTGCCCATGGAGCTTTATAACTTAGCTCATTTCAGTATTTACAATTATGAATATGTTGAAAGAAACCAACATGAGAAACATAACAACATGGCAAACATACCCATACCATTTATTCGAGCTTTATAATAAAACTCATGGTAGTATTTACATCCATATACATATATACACATGTGAAAACATCACACCAAAATGTATATCAAGAACATTCACTCAACAAGTGAATAGAGAAGTATATACAGAGTGCATCTGATGTGCCATCAACCATGTAGCTTCATTGGGCCCAAAGTTATTCCATTACACTTTAACCTGCTTGATTGCTTGATTCAAAAGCATGAGCATCTTTCTCTGCAATATGAACTAAGGTTCCAACAAGAATTCTCCTTCTCGATCCACCTGTAATAAAGATCGTTTGATCACATCAACAACATATTTAAAATAATTCTTAAGAAATGGCACACGAAAAACATAATGGACTTTCACTATTGAGGGAAGTGCAAGTTGATAGGCCACTAGTCCAATCATCTCAGTAATATTGAAAGGTCCATAATACCGAGGTGCCAAATTGGCACATGATCCAATCCTCAAGGAGATCTTCTTGGGCTTGATGTGTAAGTATACCTATTCCACAACCTCAAAATCCTTAATCATCCTATTCTAATCTACATAACTTTTTTTCCTATTCTGTGCTGCTTCCAAATTCTTCTTGATAACCTCCATTTCCTGTTCCATCTCTACCATCATGTCTTGTCCAATGAATACCCCATTAACTGGACTATTCAAACTCATACGAATATTGTATCTCCACCCATATATTTCCTACAACAGACTCATCCTTATAGACTCCTCATATTCATTATTGTAAGCGAACTGAACCGGTGGAATATAATCTTCTCAATTTCACTCCTAATGCATCATATATATCCTAAACATGTACTCCAATATCTTGTTCAACCTATGTGTTTGTCCACTATTTGCAGATGATATATTGTGTTGAATTCCAAAACTATACCCAAACTTACAAATAACTCTTTCAAGAACCTAGAAGTGAACTTAGCATCCATGTATCACACATTTGTTTTTGGAAAACCATGTAACCTTACCATATCTATGCTAAATACATGTGACACATCAATAGCTGAATATGTATACTTTATTCGAATGAATTGCATTGTATTTTTCAAACTGTCAACCACAACCATGATAGAATCATTCTATCTAGATGTCCTCAGAAAACATGTGATGAAGTGCATTGAAATGACCTCTCACTTCGACTCTTAAATCATAATCAGTTGTACCAGACCACCTAGATTCTTATAGTCTTATTTTACATGTTGAAAATCCAAGCATGATATCCACAAACTCTTTTACCTCTTTCTTCAAATTCTTTCAATAGTTTTGTTAGAGTTCTATTCTATAGTAATCAAAGTGAGGTTTCGTCATTTTATCATTTTGGTCAATTTGTAAAAGTTTTGCTAGGATCTCATAGAGATAAAGTCACCACTTTTTATGAAGTGTGTGAGGTCAAGTATTTAGTGTCGATTTAGGTTAGGATATATAAAAGAAAATCAGTGATGAAAGACATCAAATCATTGATTTCATAAAAATTATAGCTTTAGTAAGTCTATGGTTAATGTGTCATCCAAGTCATAGATAAAGGTAATAGTGGGTTTTGTTTTTCAACTTTGGGACAAGGTAGTGGTGTATTTTTAGTCAATTACGTAGTCAAATAGAATTGTATGTCATATCTTTGTCACCATTTGCAAGCACCAAAGGTGTAAGGTTGCTACTGTGCTTCTCCCTTGGTTTGCACTTGGACATTTCTAAATTTGAAGTCATAATTGCACTCAAACAAAGTTCTAGACTGCATGAAAGGTTATAAAGACATGTTTTTTATTCAAAAAACTCATAGATTTCATCATCCATCCTCCGGAGGTGCTCTGGATGTGAGTGGACACTTGCTGCATTTATATTGTAGGGGATTTGTTGTGTTCTTGCTACAAAGGTGGTGGTTTAATGAAAATAAAGAAAATAAGGTGTACGAAGGTATTGAAAAGATTGATGGGGCTTCATAAGTAATGTACTATCTATTTGTATCAATTAAAGTTGAGTGAAATGCTCAATTTCACAAATCACAAATTTGTTGAATTTTTGCTCCATTTTTTTTTTAAGAAGAGTGTTCCTGCTTTTTTTACTGTTTTTGCAACCAAATAGAGATTAATTGTGAAAAACAAATTTTTTTTTTTAAGGAAATAATGATATAAAAAAAACCTCCTTCATTTTCTTCAATGGTGTTAGGTTCCTATACCAATAAGAGTCATAATTTTGAATGACTAAGGTTAAGCCTTGTAATATTGTACATACCTTTTCTTTCTGCAAATGTTTTTCATTTTAAAAATAAAAGAATGTAAAGAGGGTATGTCCTAAAATAAAAATCAAAGGACAAAAAGAATAAGAGAAGGTAAGAAAATGAAAATATATGAACCCCGAAAACAAAAAGAGACCATGAAAGTGTGCAAGTATAAATGCCACTACTATTTACTTTCATGCATAATAATGATTGTGTGCAGCTTGTTATTCATGCCACAATCCATGGTAATGAAATTGTTTAATCTTGATTATATCATGCTTTGAACTTTATTTTTATAGTTAGAGAATAAAATCTAAGCGAACAGTTTAATCTAAGCCCTTGGATGGCAGAAGGTTAGAATTAGATAATTTACTTTTCAAAAGAAAAGGATTGATAAGGGTTTTCTAGCCTAAATGCACCCAAATAAAATGTAGAAAAAATGGTAGGGTATGAAATGGGTAAGTAAAATAAAGGTTGCTGAAGTATCAAGTTGATTTCACAAAAGAACTTATGTCATGTTTAAATACATCTTTCAATGTGCATGAGCAGTAAAGAAAGCAAGAACAATGGTTTACAAGTTGGTTTAATTAACATCCCCTTAGTCATTTCACCTCTTTATTTACTAATTTCCCCATTCATAACTAAGTTCTAGTACTTAAATCCTTCAAGTCATAAAGGCTCAGAGCATTTCTCTGAATTTTGGAGGGACCAGACCCTCGACTTAATGACTTATGAACATCAAGTGTTATAATCCCCTTCATAACTATTCATCTCCACTCATTTCCCTGAGTAGCCTAATAAAACCCCTTTTCTTAAGGTTAAACTGCATTTACCAAGGATAAACTAAATAACCCCATGTGAAATTACCTTTCATTCAAAAAATCCACAAAAACATCTTATCCTATGTATTAAGTGTATGTGAGAGAAATGCATAAATATGACATTACACTTAATGCTTTTTTTCATCCCCGCTCATTTCATTTCATATTAATTTCTAATTTTATTATATAGCTCCTAAATACCTTTTCCAATGTATTAATTAAATCCCCTATGTATTATTCTCGCCCATAGTTTAACTATAAACTATAGTTTTTTTCTTTCCCGTGACAAAACCCACTTAACCCATCAATTCTCCAGATAGACCATCTAAAACCTTCATTAACTTCACATGATCCCCTAATCCCGTGATTAAACCCTGCATTAGTCACAAACCACCATGATTAAATCCCCTGGGTCCCCCCTCAACTCCCATTAATTTTCTTTGTGGAAGTTTTCCACCTGCCTGCCATTTGATTAGTTGTGCCATCATCTAATGGTCGACAACCATATCGGCCGAGCCCGATGACCAATTGTTACCCGCTCGATAAAGCGGTTTTCCCTCGAACCCCAAATGCTACGTGTCAGGCGCGGAGGTAGATCGAGTGACCCCTCCTCAATACCGCCTTCACAACAAAAGTGGTGTGATGGGCTAGGAAGCTGCCTCCCCACTCAAACTGATGAACCATCACTGTTCACTTAACTAATCTCGCACAAAATTTAAAAATTTTCCTGTTAAAACCTTGAAAACCCTCGCTTTCATTCCTTTTGCCTCATTTCACAGTAAAACCTATCAAACCCTTTTGACGCCACCCTGAACCTCTGCAACACAATTCAACCTCCAATTACTTTCAAAATATTGCTACGACTCCTTCCCTAGACATCCCTGTGCAATAAAGCCATCAATTGTCTCTCATGTCAACCTATGTTTTCTTAATGATTGTTGTATTTTGCAGGTAATTAATGAAAGACTAGAGCTTGGATAAACAGTTTTGATACTAGTCACAAAACTTGTTTACTCCAAGACTCGAAAATAAATTTTTTCAAAAGCCTATATTAAGAAGAAGAAGACAATGATACACAAAACAGAGAAGAAATGATTCACATAGAGACATTGACTGTCAAAATAGAGGAACCAGATAGGGTACATAGTTAGAAGACAAACAAGTAAAACATACAGAAAGTTGACCAATATCCAACTAATAGATGCTAATACATACAAAATAAGTTACTGTTAAAATACATAATTAAAATGTACAGTAAAAGTAAAAACAGAGTAAAAGGAAAAAGATAAATAAGCCAAATGAAAGTATATCAGTGTCAAAGTGTATCAGATGAAAGCCAAAAGAGAATGAAGCTTCCAGCATGAAAGGTCAAACAATAAGACAACATAAAGGGTTAAAGATCAAACCATAAAGGCCAGCAATACCAAAATAAAAGGGACAGCATGAAGCAGTTCAATAGTTGTCTCTATCTTCTTACAAGAAGATATTTTTATTTCCTAGATTAAATCTCAAGTTAGTTTGAGATATTTTGTAAATTTGTTTGTATAAATACTTCACAATTCGAAGTATGTAGGGTGTATTCTTAGACATTTCTATACAATTTTGATCAAAAGACTGTAAAATTGTTGTATCATTGACTAAGCCAGCAAGTTGGATTGATGAATAAAGACAAGATATTTCGCAGGATTCAAGTGTTGATCGAAGTGCAGACAAGTATTCTCTTAGGTTATTGTTATCTTTCTTAAAATGTTTCCTCAATATTTAATGTATTTCTGAATCTGAATGCTATAACTAGATTAATATCTCAGAATTTGTGAAGTTACACTATGTTATAACAGTTATGCATATAAATATTTTCAACTGATATCTAAGTTAAGTGATTCTTAATTTCTCCTTAGTTTAGGTTGTCTCTTGTATGTCCATTTTAAAGGATTATTAATTTCCCTTTGATTTCGATTACCCCTCTATTCCTTATTCACATCCCAGTCTGAGAACCCTTAATTGATCTCACCCTGAATGAAGCCATTTCACCCTTCTCTTCCAAAGACATGAACTTCACTCAACTAGATTTCCCTTTGAACATTCCCTTTAGTGATTTGATCCAGTTCTATTGCCCTTCTATTGACTCCATAGCCCAATGGTCTAAAGACTTCATTCTCTCCATCTGTTTTAAGGATGTCACCATCCAATCTTCAATACAAATCAAAAACCACCATAACATTCATAACTAGCTTGAAATCCAAGCAAATAAAGCTAAATCATATAGAGAGAGCCCTCTCTGAGCCTAGGTTGGCTAGAGCCTATGCTCCAAAGTTGGTTTGTGGTTACCTCGGTCCTTTCCTTCTTCTTATAACTTCTAGGGAAAAGTTCTGAGCGATAACATAGTGGCTACCATACCAGGGACTTGAACCCTCAGTCCTAATAAAGCTTTAAGAAAATTCTAAATCTATATTCTGAGCCTCTTCAAGTCTTCTCTTAGAAGTTATTTTGAAAAAATCTCCTAAAAGTAATTAAAATTTTTGAAATTCTAGCTTCTAGGAAGACTCACTTTACGAGGGCTAATCTAGATCCAAACCTTGTCCTAGTAGTTTATAATCCCAACCTAATTTCAGGAAAATCCAAAAAAGAATAAAGTCAAGTTAGAAATATACCTTTAACTAAGGTAGAGTCGTGCACTGATGATTGGTTAGTTGAAGAAGAACTTTCCTTTGATGTGTCATTTGATTTATCATTATTTAGAACAAAATCTGAAAGTGCACTTGACAAAATTGTTCTAGATCCTGAGTTTATTGCAAACATTGAAGTTCAACATGCCAACAAATTAATTGATGAATACATTTTGAAATCCCCTTGATCATCCATTAATATTGTCACCACCCTTGAGCTTTCTAAACAATTGTCCATTACTTTGAGTTCACCATTGATCCCTTCAACTTGAACACTGCATTCTTCACCACCATTTACACCTACACTCCCTCATCAACGTATCATTACTTATTCATCATCTACTAGTCCTCATTCTTCATCCACTATTCCATCATCTCCAAGTACCCCAACCTCACATCTTAGCCTCTCCCAACTAACAACCATGGCAAATAGATATGCTCCTCTTGTTTTACCTACCAAACTTGGTGCTATGTCAGTAGACTACCAAAGTAAAATTGTTCAATTTGATGGCACGAGACATTACACTGCACAAAAACATGTCAACAAGATAACAAATTACTTTGAGTTACACTAAATTGACACAGCTAATAATCAAATGAGACTCTTTTCCCAAACTTTGGCTGGTGATGTTAGGAAATGGTTTAGAGCATTGCCTTCTAATAGTATTGATAGTTTAGATATGTTTTACTAACAATTTTTTAACAGATGGGAAAAGAAAAAGAATCCCATACAAATCGTTTCAGAATATGAGAATATTAGAAGGGGGCCTAATGAAATTGTTCAAGACTACTGCACTAGACTCAATAATACATACAACGCAATCCCAATAACTTTACACCCCCACCTAACTTAGCATTAATAAAGTTTCCTGATGTTTTTTACATAGATATGGCCTACCAACTCAAGGAAAGAAGCCCCCAACATTAGACTAAATGCAAAGTGTAGAAGTTAGTGCAGAAGCTAATTTGTTAGCTAAAAGGGCTAGAGTTAGAAATGAAAGGAGAGGGACTGCAAAGGATGACACTTCATCATTCCATATTAAAATAGATAGTTTAGCCAAAAGTATGGGAAACTAATGGACAAAATAGAGAAAATAGAAAGGAAACCCCAATGGGATAACCAACTAGCACATCTAATTAGAAACCCAAATTTTAGAAGAAACCAAAATATTGGGAAAAATGGACCAGATCAAAACATTAGGCCTCCTTTTCAAGAAAATTACAAAGACACATCCAATCCAAAAGATCCATAACAAGATACACAAATTAACCTAATGGGAATAAATGATAAGGACAATGTTTTTCTAACCAAAGATGAGCAGGAACTGTATATGCTGCAACAATTACCAGTATAGTCCAAGGAATCATTTGATTACAAATAGAGATATGAATCTGCCATCTTTGAAGTGCATAAATAGTATAACCTAAGAAGAAAAAGGAATGTTGATGTCCCTGACCAAACTAAGAAAACAATGCGAAATCAACCCAAGAAAATAAAAGAATCGTCTGTTTCAAAAATCCTCCAAATTTTCCCTAGGTAGAACCCAAATCCTTCTGGCCCCACAATTGTAGACATAACCTCTGATCAACCTTTTGCTGATCAACCATCCACTCTCATTCCACCTAAGGGACCAGTGGACAAAGCTCAAAACATCAGATTCCAAATCCACATAAACAGGTCCCTAATAAAGGAAAAGAAGACAAGCCTACTCAAATGCCTACTGCAAAAATTCAAAACCTTCAAATAAAAAAAGTCTCTTTGCCATTCAATTTGGGAACAGAGATAGCAAAGATAAATATTCCAGCTCCTTTAACAAAACTAATCAAGAATGAAACTTATAAATCACAGATAACCCAGACCTTAAACATTAGGGAAAGTGAGGATTCATTGAACTTATTTGATGACCAACCAGAACTCATATTTGGTCCAGATGTTAATGACAAACCATTAGAAGGAGGAGTTCCACCTTTTTACATTAGCCTAATTATCCATGAAAAAATTCTACACAATGCAATGTTGGATTCTGGGGCCTCTCACAAGTGAATGTCGAAATCAGTCATGGAGAAATTAAACCTAGAAATCATAAGGCCATATAAAGACTTATTATCATTTGATCTAGTCGGGTACAATGTCTAGGATTGAATAATGACGTGTGTGTTACTTTAGTTCAATATCTTGCCAAATGAATCCTTATGGTTATTGTGGTTGCTGACCTCCCACCAAAGTATGGCATGCTATTATCCAGATCATGGGAGCCAAACATCAGGGATACTTACAACTAGATATCTCATATGAAACAATCTCTGTTTTTGGACAACCTAAGAAACTATACTAGAAACCTTAATGAAATATATGGTAAGTAGACAAGATTGCCCTCAAAACTTTCCCATCTACTCCATACACTAAAATATCGATTCTTTTATCATGTATAATGTTGATCAAATGCAAGAAACGATTTTAGAGAATACTAATATAGAACTAGAAGAAATTGTTGTTTCTACACAACATGAATAAGACCAAACTACAAAATTGTTCAATGAACAAGATGATTAAAATGTTATAAATGATGAAACATTTGTTGCACTAGATAGTGTAAATATAGATCACAAGATTTTATGGCATTTAGAATTTGATGCATCAGTAAATAAGTTAGCAGTAGGAGTAGGAGTGTGGATATATAATTTGGAAAATGATTACTCAGAAGGCCATGCATATAGATTGAATTTCAAATGTACCAATAATATGGCTGAGTATGAAGCATTAATTTTAGGGCTTAAGTTAGTTAGGAATTTAGGATATAAAAGGGTTTCTATCATGGGAGACTCTGAAATAATTGTAAAAGAGATTGATGGTGTATATATGACAAAAGACCCTAGATTAAGTTGTTATAGGGACACTATTGTAGAAATATTTAACACTTTCATAGAATCAAGGCTTGTAGTAATTCCTAGAAAACATAACATGCAAGCCCATAGTTTAGTAGTGTTTTCCAGTACCTGCAAATTACCCTTCCAATCCAACCATCAGTATACTGCTGAAGTTAGGCATAGACTTGTGATTCGAGATAATTTGAACAATTGGCAAGTATTTTTTGATGAGAAACAGATAAAAAACTTTTTAATTTCAAAAGTAGAGTTTAGCAATAACAACATAGATACTGACACATCAATAGATCCTGACACTAAGAATGAGATAGAAATAAATGAAATAGAAGGTGAAGAAATAGATAGATTTATTCCTACTAAGTTTACCAAATTAGATATAGATAACTTAGAGCAAACTGAGATTGATGAAATAATCAGTGAGGAAACTAAAGTAATTAATCTCAAAGATAATTTCTTACCTAAGGGATTAAGCCCTCTCACAAATTTATTTGATTTATATGATGTTCCTAGGAAGCCTAAGATAGAGCCTTTAAGGTCTGATATAGAAGAATGTAATATAGGCACCGATGAAAATCCTAAATTGATCATACTTTCAAAATCATTACCCCCTACTAAAAAGATAAAGTACATTGAGATATTGAAATAGTTTCAAGATGTCTTTGCTTGGAGTTATGAGGACATCAAATCCTATGACAGACACATCATCCAATACACAATTCCCATTAAAGAAAATCAAAAGCCTTTCAAACAAAAACTTAGAAGGATTAATCCTACCTTATTACCTACAATTGAGAAAGTAATTCAGAGAATGTATGATGCTAAAATAATTGCACCAATCTGATTTTCTGATTGGGTCTCAAATTGGTGCCAAGTAGAAAGAAAACTGGTGAGATCACACTCTCTGTGGATCTCAGAAACCTCAATAAAGTGTCACTAAAGGACAATTACCCTCTCACCGAAATTGACCACATTTTACAGAGGGTAGTTGGGGCGACCAAAATATCATTGTTGGATGGGTTTTCTGGTTATAATTAAATATTAGTTCATCTTGATGACCAACCCAAAACTATGTTTACTACTCCCTGGGGTACATTTATGTATGTGAAAATGCCTTTTGGGTCAATGAATGTAGGAGAAACTTTCTAGAGAGCTATGGACATAGCCTTCGCAAAAGAAATCCATGATTTCCTTATAATATACCTAGATGATATTACTGTATTTTCAAAATCTAACAATCAACATTTGGATCATCTAAGGCAAGTTTTTAATGAATGCAAGAAATTTGGAATATCTTTGAACCCCAAAAAGTCCTTGTTTAGGTTATAAGAAAGAAAGTTGTTAGGTCACATAATTTCGAAAGATGGTATAAGAATAGACCCTGCTAGAATAGAAGCCATCCTACAAATACAACATCTTAGGAACATTAAAGAGTTACAATCTTTCTTAGGAAAAATAAATTTTCTTAGAAGATTTATATCTAATCTAGCAGAGTTAATTGGATCACTAAACAACATGCTGGAAAAGGACTCCACCATAAAGTAGATTGTTGAGGCTAAAAAATCATTTGAAGACATTAAACTAGCCTTGACTAGAACACCTGTGTTAGTCAATCCTATATTTGACAAATATTTCATCTTGTTTGCCTTTGCTTCTGAGCACACAATTGCTACAGTTCTATTGCACATAAATTACCAGGGCTATGAAAAACCCATTGCTTTCTTCAAAGCAAAGACCTGAGAGATGCCACCTTGAGGTATAACATAATGGAAAAACAAGTATTCGCCTTAGTCAAAGCCATTAAGGACTTTAGGGTGTATATCCTATATTCTCATATAGTAGCCTACATTGCTAATTCAGTAATTAAAGACATCCTAACTCAGGATGCTCCTGATGGAAAGAGGGGAAAGTGGATTGCTACTATTTTAGTATATGATATAGAAATCAAACCTACTAAGTTAATCAAGGGCCAAGGTTTAGCCAAGCTCATGGCTAAATCAAAGTATAAGGCCTTGGATATAAACTTTATTACAGAAGTAGATAATGAAATTTTTGGAGTGACCAATTTAAATTCAAATTCATGAACATAGAAGACATGACTTAACACAAAATATACATAGTGTCAAGATCATTATTATTATTATAATGATTTTTTTGGTGTGACCAATTTAAATTCAAATTCAAGAGAAGTGAGTAGTTCATAGTCATTTGAAAATAATTAAATAGATAATGCTTTCTTCATATCTAATCGTTTTATAATTCAAAATCATATGTGTCTCTCAAAACACTACTTATTACTACATATGATACACTATTAAAACAAAACCCTAAAAATTAACAAAATTGAAACTTTATTCTAAATTATTATTATTTTATGATTAATTATAAAGAATTAATATATGTGTGTGATAAATTTGATTTTGTTAAAATATATGTGCGTTTTTTGTTAATATTTTGTTATGGCCATGCTTAAATTTTATTTCTTGAGTATTTAGTTAAAAGAGTTTATTTTAGAATTCACTTCTAGGTTCTCTGTTCTAAGCAATAACACATTTCACTATTTTTTCCCTCCACCATAATATCTAAAATTCATCCTCACCTAGATGTTTTAGATATTATCAATTTCATTATTCCTCTACTCACCTCTCTTCAATGAAATTTGACAAAGACACCATAAAGGATCTCCTACCTTACCCCTGTGTAAGGATTATTCATTTTCCCATCATAACATTGAAAAAATTTAGCTTAATTTTACTCCATTCCCAATGGAATTTCCCTCTTCCCTGCCATCAAACTATTAAAATTATTCTATATTGATCTATATACCTAGCCTAAGATCCAGAAGATTTCCTAAGAGAGACCCCTATCTGAGTTTGGAAGTGCTACCTTCAATCGCTAAATATTGGTTTGTGGTTACCATTGGGTTCCTCTCCTTAACTTGGAGGATTTATCAAGTGTTAACAAGAATAGTTACTTCATCACTGTCAATTTATTATGATATCCTAGATGACCTTACTATGGCTTAGCATGAAATTACCTCAAGATAATATTCTTGACCTCATTGTCATCTTGCACATATATCTTGTCCCTACACATGACGAATTTTTCCATTGTGAGACGATAATTGATATCCTGTTCACCTATACCATGTTGTAACCTATGCCTAAGCTCTCTATAACTATCATCCGACTGACCTACCTATAGGATCTGACCTTGTAAATTTGTCCCATAAGAACTCATAGTTGTAATGTGATTTACTTGTATCCTCATACTAAGAGCATCTGCAAGCCTGTTCTGTTTACCTTTAATGTACTTGATCTCAAAGTTGAACTCACTCATCATGGACAACCATCTATATTTCCTAGAATTCAGATTCGGTTGGTCAAGTAAATACATAATCCATTGTGATCACTCATCAGTGCAAACATCATACCAAGAATATAGTGCCTCCACATCTTCAATGCATGTATGATCGTTTCCAACTCAAGATCATGTGCCAGATAACTCTGCTCATGCTCATTTAGTTTCCTTGATTCATAACACTCTGCCTATCCTTCCTACGTTAAGACTTCACCAAGCCCTCCCTTGAAAGCATCTATACATACCACAAGATTTTTATCTGTATCTATAATCTTTAGAACCAGATCATTCATAAAAAACTGCTTCAATTTCTCAAAACTTGCTGCACATTCCTCTGTCAATTCACATTTCTTACCTTTCCTTTGTAATGAACTAATAAGATAAGTTATTTTCCAGAATTCCTCCTAAACCCACTATAAAAACATGTTAATCCCATAAATCACCTAACATCATCTACATTCCTACGATCTTCCCACTCCATGAGCACCCTTATATTTTACGGATCCACTGATATCCCTTCCTTGAAAGATACATGCCCTAGGTAATGTAATTTTTCTAAAAGAAGCCACATTTGCTAAGCTTGGTATACAACTGATGTTCTATTAGAAATCTCAATGCTACTACTAAATGTTTGGCATGATATTCCTCATTCTTATAATATACAAAGATATCATCAATGAATACAATAACAAACTTATCTAGATAATAATGCAATACACTATTCACTAAACACATAAAACTTGTTGGAGCATTAGTTAAACTGGGAGGAACTACGACAAACTCATAATCTGCACACTTGGCCCTGAACATTGTCTTGCAAATATCCTCTTCCTTGAGGCGTACCTAATGGTATCCTGATCTTAAGTCCAGCTTCGAGAAAATTGTTGCTCCCTTGAACTGATCAAACAAGTCACAATCCTCGACAATAGCTACCTATTTTCGATGTTCACCTTGTTCAATTGCCTGTAATCAATGGTAGCTTCAGAGTAAAATCCTTCTTCTTCACAAAAAATATTGGTGCGCTCCAAGGCAACACACTTGGTGTAATGTATCCTTTGTGAAGAACTTCCTTCAACTACATTTTCAACTCTACCAACTATGGAGTGTGTATCCTGTATGGTGCCTTTCATGTTGGTGTTGCCTCTAGTACCAACTCAATGGGAAAGTACACTTCTCTATGAGGTAAAAACTCTAAAATATTTGTCGGGAACACACCCTCAAATGGTTGTAGAAGTGGATGCCTGCTCAAAACATCTACATCCTCAACTTCCTTACCTTTATCATTGGAAATGTGCATTGCAAATAACACACACCCATTCCTATGACTACGCTTGGCCTACATAACTGTCACCATTCTAACTAATTTTTCCATATTCATACCCTACAATACTCTTTATTACCGATTGTTATCCAAATACTTAATGGGCTGTCATAACAACCCACATTAGTCCTGTGAAGATATAACCAGTCCATACCCAAAATCATATTGTATTATTCCAACATATGTACAATCAAATGCATGAATGTAGACCTACTATTCAATTAGAATGCACAAGCTCTTACCCATTGATGAACTATTTTATTAGTACCTATAGACAACTACACTAAGTAAGACTCTACATGCCCTTCATTACTCAAACCACTTATCTAGCAAGTTAGGATTAACATAATTATAATTAGATCCAGGGCCAATCAAAAGTATAAATAACTTGATCACAAATATTGCCATCCATCTCATGTTGGAATTGATGTCAACATGGCAATGATGGTGCTCGTCATATGCATGTGCAATGAGTTCTTAGTGATGGATGTTTGACTTGATGGTCTTGTCACTTGGCATTGATGTCAACATTCTTATCCCTAACTAGACCTAGTGGAGATGATGTTGTGGCTTCTGACTTGGATATGGATTCCACATGTGATGTTGGTATGTGGTTTTTATGTTATGTTGATGGCGATGTTTCTACTGCAACATGTTGGAGTGTTTTTACTAGAGGAGGTTGGAGTGCTTCTATATGTGATGAGTTGTGGCTTCTTATGTTGGAGGTTCTTCCACCCATTCTGGAGGTAGTTGTATGACATGATGTTGGTGCTACAGAAGTTGGATATGCTTCTATAGGAATTAGATATGTTGATACAGGTCCTATAGGTGTTTACACAAGTTATGGTTGCTCCTTGAGGAGCTTGTATTGGTACTAAGGTTGGCATAATAGGTGTTGTATGTCATAGACCTATTATAAGCCTATTTATTCAGTTGTATACCTATTTCATAGGCTTGGAGGAGTGTTCAAGAGCTAAAGAAGATGGTCCATCAGCTGGTAGAGATTTTGGTCTAAAGAATTCATGTTTTTACTAAGCTTAATCCCCAGCTGCATGCACACTCAGTCAACGAAGTTGCTGAAAATTTATAGTCACATGGAGATAGTATCAAGGGATAATTTATAGTATCAGTTGCATGGATGGTAGTGATAAGGGATAAAATGAGGTGTTTTCATGAGTTTTTCTCTACATTCCTCGCTCTTCTCAGCTAATTTTTGTGTTTTGGTGAAATCCTTGATTGTAGCTTTTTGTTTATGGTCATAAAAGTTCATAAGACCTCCAAAATATGATTAATGTTGAAAACGTAAAAAAGGCTAATGGAGATGATGTTTGATTTAGTTAATGAGATGAATCTAAATCAAATCAAGCATATGAACAAAGTTTTGATACGCAATAGTTTTATGTAATTATTCATTTGAGCACTTCAATTCATGTACATATTGGTGGAAGCCCATTGTGAGTATGGTTGAGTACACTAGTGTGTGGTGTGAGTGTGAGATTGGAGAAGACCCTATGAATTGTGTGAGTTTTATTGTGCAAAATTTCATTAGAAATTTTCAGTTGTAGCAGTAGTGAGCTGAAGTATGTTTCAATCATAATATTATGTAGTGAGTGAGGTGTTGATGTGTTGATTGGATTAGATTTTGAAGATATTGTTTTGCAGATGATGTGGAGTTTTAGTGTGGAGTTTTGATTACAACTTGTATTGTAAATTTATCATTCGATTAAGTTTTGCTACTATGTTACTGTAGTGCTCATGTTGAGCAAGTTTTAGGAGTCCATTGTCAAAATATATGAAATGAGGCTCACATGGATGAAGTGAAAGCACAGAGGCTTTGAGTATATAGTTACTTGGTAAATTCAGTAGAAGGAAGAGTTTTTTCCATCCAATGGTGGTTGGATAGTTCCGATAAAACTGAGCGAGGCTCATTGGTCATGATAGTACCAGTATATTAGAGTCAATAGAATCATTTATTAGTTCAGGAGTAACCAGGAGAGGATCATTGATTATGGTGGCCTTCAGTGGATGGTAGTCTTTAGATCTGAGAGAGAAACAATTTCCTGCCTGAAAGATTCAACATGTTGTGGAAGAAGATGAGTCTTTAGCCTCATAGTAGTGATCTTATCCACGTATAATTTTTTCATCATGTAATAAAATATTGAGTAGCACAACAATAATAAGGTGGTTGTTTTCTCGATGAAGGGTTTTCCACCAGACATGCTTGTGTCCTTGTGTTGATTGTTTTGATGGTTGCATGTGTATTTTGATGTGCTAATTTTTTCTTATGTGATTTATTTTATCCATGATAAAATATTAATTAATTGCAGAAAAATTTTGTAAGTACCACACTACTGATTCATCACCGCCAACCTTTCAGTAGTGACCTAGTTTCCATTAGTTGGTATTCGAGTGGGGCTTTTGTGTGCAACCTAATCATTGGAGAGGCAGTCTTGGATATTTTGGAAGATTTTTGCAAATTTTCTCAAATGGATTAGAAAGGTATTCTAATAATTCATAAAGGTAAATTTGCAAGTTGGACAAAAAATTTGGATTCATATTTCTATTCGTTGATAAAGATATTTTGTTATTAGCTGAATATGGAGTTAAAGATAAATATAATGATTTGTCTCAAATTATCCTTTTGAATAGTAATACAAAATATGATAGCATGCATGTCAAGCATTGTGAGACTGCCAAGGAGATGTTGGCCAAGTTAAAGAATTTGTAACTTGGAGGAAAATTTTATTTTTTAGTAATGGAAAAAAATGCAAAGGATGTTACTTTTATTGCAGTAACAAATCATTCCTCCTCAAATGATGAAGATGAAAGAATGAGTGATAGTAGTGAGATATTGAGCATAATAAATGAAGAGAAATTAAAGATAATTGCACTTGAAGAAAAATTTCAAAGATTGAAGGCTGAATTAATTTCCATAAGAGAAGAAGTAGAGATGCTCAAAACTAGTGCTCAAGCATCTATAATAAAATAAAAAATTGTTGGAGAACCTAGTTGAAACAAAGATAATGACATCCATGAGGCATCGATGAAGTATCATAACAAGCAAAGAAGGCCCAAGAAGAAATATAGGATTGGAAAGTGTTATAATTATGGAGTTCATGGGCACATAAAAACAAGTTGCAGTAATGGAGAGATCAAACTCTCTCATCATAAGGAGCAGAAAAAGGAGAATCCACATCAAGCGTGTAGAAAAAGGAGGTCTCCATCCAACAGGTATAATAGTCTATTGTATTGTTATTGCTTCTCATCCAATGACTTTGGCCATAGGGCTATTGACTGCATGGCACATGCGAGGAATATCAATTGGTTCAACAGAAGATATCAACATATTCCTCATTTCCTTGGTCATATTAAATGCTTTGTATGTGACAATATTGGACATAAGAAGAAGGATTGCAATCTTCCCATGTGTTATACGAGAAAAATTCAAAAATATGAGAATATGCAAGGCCAATAACATAAGAAGAAGAAGGCTCAACAGATGAAAGTTTCAAGGGGAAAAGAGAAATAAGGATTTTCCTCCAAAAATTTAGGCCTACATGGTCTCAAGGAGAGCATATGGTTACATGCAAATTCTTATTTGTGTAGCCATATGGACAAGTGTATGAGAAGAAAAATATTCATTTTTAGAAATGAATGTGTTGAGGGGGAGTACATGTTTTTTGAAGTATACAATTTATGTCTGATCTATTTTATTGTAGTTTATTTATCAGTTGGATCAACTATATTGTTACTAATGGTTTTTGGAGAAGCTATATGTTTTTGGAGATTGATGGAGGATTAGACATTTAGGGGGAGAATTGTTTCTTCCTAATATATCAATTGTGTTTTTGGATTGGGTTCCTATGTAGTGCATACATTTGACATTGATTTGATGTAGGGAATAATTTTGTTGGTGTTGTCATATAGAAGCAGAGACATATGATTGCATGGAATAGATGGTATATTGATGAATATCATATTCTTAGATGATATTTTGTTCATATGTTGCCATACATGTGTTTTTTTTAATTGTTTAAAATAGTTTCATTAGATTTTCAATAAAAAAGTACTTATAAAAGATTTCTCGATGGCCCCTTTTCTATCATTCCTACGAGACATGTTGGAATTGGGGTGTTGGAGGATGCCACAGATAAGTCTTTACATACTTTATTTCCGTACATATTTGAATCCATACAATGCTGAAGGGAGACAAAAAGATCACCAAAACTGATAACAACATATCAAGGAGGGGGAAGGGGAGGGAGTACAGGGGGAGCTGCAAGATATCCAACACGATCATGCATATGAAAATCAATATGTTCTAACCAAGATTCCACGTTGTGGAGATGGTCATTCCTTCATCATTGGCTGTGGT